>JALRMA010000359.1:0-12021 GCA_023638005.1 Forsythia suspensa
TGATTACCTTCAATCACAAACATGTTAAAGTGATTACCTTCAATCACTATCATAAGTTCTTTCATAAATAAGTTTGCATGACATTCAAATAACATCATAATTTTCGAAACTTCATTTCAAAATTGCAGTAAAAATATTAAGTAAAACTACCTTGAAACGAGTTTTGGTTGAGGTTTTGATGTACAAAGTTCATTTTGCGACTTCCAAATTCAAGACCCGTACACTATATTTATAGGTGTATATATAAGGAACTTTTTTTATTTAAAAAGTAAGGTTAACAACCTTCACCGCTGGCCAAAAATTGAAGTGAAAAGTGAAAAAGCGGCTGAAAATTTCTCCTTTCTTTGACCGAAGTTCTTGACATAAATGGAGATGAAATCGAGACTATTTTGGGACCGTTAAATATGAGCTGTCTGGATTAAATTTCCTTCTCAAAATAGAGGTTATTGATGGCCGAAAATGGAGGTTAAATAAGTGGACTTTTGCTATAAAATATTGTGAAGAAGAAGCAAATTGCTGGCGAATTTTGAGGATAAAAGGAGAGTGTTTTGTCGTGATTTTATGTCTTTAATAATTCCATAAGTGCGGATCGCTCAAGTAATAAAGTGGATTGTGAGTCCAAGTATCGTTCCCACGAAGATTTAGATAGTTCAGTTCAATTATACTAACCTTAACCGAATCTAAAGAACTTTGGATGTTTGTATGATTAAGAACTAATTAAAGTATAAACTAAAATTAATTAACTAATTAAAATTCAAACAACTAAAAAATTAAACTAAATGAGAATTACTTTAAAATTGGAAAAGAAAAGAAAAGTGTACTAGGATCTCGAATCCACTTATATCAATTATCTTTAACCCGAACCATTAAATTTGATAACATGATTTACTTATGAAGATCAATATTCCTAATTTAATTTAATAATCTCTTTCGAGTAGAATTAAATCTATTCCTATATGCGACCCGACTATATTTCTATGACGAATGCGAACATACAAGAATGCATTAGAATTTGTGAATACTTAGAGATCACGTAAAGCATAGCGGTATATTTCTATCCCCTATCGGACTCTCGACAATTAATATATGTATAACCTATTTTCCTTCTCTCGAAGGTAAAACAAGCCACAAGAATCATACAACTATTGCGCATATAATTGTAGATGAAGAGAAAATCAATATCAATTGTTCAAAAATAAAAACATGCTTAAATATCCAAAACTAGGTTCGAAGAATTAAAGATTCATGATACAAACTTCATCACGATCCTAGCACTAATTAATTCTAGCCTAGCATACTAATAATACGAAAATAAAGAAGAGATGAAAATATGGAGTTCATCACCCGGATAAGAAGAAAATAATTGGGAGATAGAATATTGAACTTGATCTTCGTTTTAATCTTGAAATGATGAATCTTGATCTTCGTTCTTGATTTGTCTCCCGTTCTTCTCTCCAAATTCGGCTCCCCAAAATTCCATCCATGTTATGAGTTAATAACTCATATATATAGTTACCTAATTGTGCCTTAAAATATCTCAAAATATTATGCAAATCGCGTCAAAAAGGTTTCCTAATCGAATTAGAATTCGAAAAGGAAACAAAATTCCCGCAGCCAAAGTTAGCATGGGCGGCTGTTTTCAAACAGCCATAACTTCTTGTAGAAAGCTCCAAATTGAGATCCGTAAAAGTGGTGGACCTGTAATTCGATTATCTTTCCAATGGTATATCATTTACTCGTTGATTTCACCAAATTTTATGCTCTTTTCGTCCAATCTTCTCCATGTGCTTATAAAGCGGGTCCAAAACCGAAATAGGAAGAATAATACAATAAATTAAGTATAAATTCAATAAAATGACGAGATAAAAGCTTGGTTTAAAGCCGAATAAGTGCACAAAATGCACTTATCAAACACCCCCCAAACTAAACATTTGTTCGTCCTCGAACAAAATAAAATAAACTACAAATTTAAACTAAGCTAAAAGAATAATCATAGGTATAATTAATGTTAAATTTCTTACCATATGCCTCAAGTTTGAAAAATAAAGTAACACGTTTAGAAAGAGATCAAACAACACAAAATATTTTCACTTATCCAATGTTCGAGCCTTTAGTGAGTGTGTGATTAGCCAAAAGTTGAACTTACACATGTACTAAACCACCACCAATATTGTGTTGTTTATACTTTTACAACCCCGAACCCTTTGTAGTCATTTATTCCTTACACCTCTCGTAAATTATCACACTTCTAAAGTTTTTTTCTCCAATCCCGAGGTGTTCTAGCAAATTTGGTTCCTATTGATTAACACAATGCTTTTTTCAAATAAAGTGATAAAAATTAGAAACTTGTATTCCTAGAACTAGGATGGTGAGTGATTTCTAAATTCTCATCTTTAGTCTCTTAGGTTCTAATCTAGCAATCCTTACCGAGCATTTTAACTTCTTTTATATTATTCAACCAATATAAATGATCTTACATCTTGTGCAATACTTCTCTCTCACTAGCTTTCTATGTGACCCTTGTAGCGAGCTTTGGGCCGATGACTCCCAAGTCAGATGACCATAGGGCACCAGGTTTTGAAATACCCTAACAGACTTAATTGCTCGAGTCCCACAGGCTATAAGAGAAGTGAAGATGTAAATTTGTTTTTTTTTTTTTTTTTTTTTTTAATTTTTTTTTCTGGTGACTCGTGTAACGAGCTTTGGGCCGATGACTCCCAAGTCAGATGACTTTAGGGCATCAGGTTTTAAAATACCCTAACAGGCTTAATTGCTCGAGTCGATATTTTTTTTCAATGATTAGTGCTCGATTTAAATTCCTTGACTACAACCTATTCAACCAAAGATGAGATCTAGAAAACCCAAACCATCAAAATTCTACAAAACATGTACTAACTTTAACACCCCAAAGCTGTTCTCAAGCAGGTTTGGTTACTAATCTAAGAATTTAGGAGCGGAATTTTCACAATGATCTAAGTCAATAATATCAACACATTCACTCAAGTCGTGTTTCCAATAAGTGATAAGTCAACAAAAGGCTCGTGCTTCAAATCTAGTCTAACATGGATAAGTGTTCAGGTAAAAGCATGAATTAAAGTGTTGTCTAATATTCTAACTAAAAATGTACTCAACTTCAAACAAATCTCATCATTGGCAGCAAGATATTCAATAATAACTATGAAAGAATTTTTTTTCTTTTTTTACAGTTATATAGACCCGAATAATAAGCAAATTCAAAATAATTAAGTATTCTGATACTTAACCCACTCCCAAACTAAAACATTACATTGTCCCCAATGTAATAGCAAAATAAAAGCAAATAGAGGAGGATAAAGTCGGTACTCCCAGGAGATAGATGTGGAGAAGATGGATCGGGTGATTGAAAGTCCGATTGAAGTGGAATCGAGATGTGGAGTTGGAATTCTTGCAAAGTAAGATATCCTGCGATTGACATAATAAAGATTTTTTAAGGGCATTAAATAATAAATAAAAAACTAATAAATTAATTAAACCGATTAAAACTACTATAACATAAAGCAAGTAAATAAAGGGTTAGAAAATGGGTTGCCTCCCATTAAAGCGCTTATTTATAGTTATTAGCTTGACTTATTTGTCGATTGCTCACGGCACTCTAAATAGTGCTTTTGAGGACTTTCTTTGCTTGTATCTATTGACTTTTCGTCATTTTTCATTTATCCTCAAAATTTTGAATTTGTGATCCCCCATAAAATAAGATTTTAGTGTAGCACATTGCTCGAACACAACCACGAAAATTTCAACTTCTTCATCGATCTTGATCACAAAATCAATTTTAGAAGAGATAGAAGAGTAGGAGAATTGCTTGTCGACTCATGCTTTTGTAATCTCCGAGGAAGTGGGATCGAGCTCATATAGTTTGATAGGAGCAGTTGCCTTGTCTGTGGTGTATCTGAACTCTCTTTAATATATGTTATCTCGCTTCGGTTTGTTCCACGTGCTCCTTATCGGTGGATGGTTCATTTTCTTTATTTGCAACCGGCATCTTTCCATGGATTTCTAGTAATTGAACTTCACTTTTGGTAGTAGCAATTGTAACACTTTCATTGGGATTCACCTCTGCATTAATTGGCAAAGTACACGGTGCTCTGCGATAAAGCAATTGCCATCGACCCATTTGTGTCTCAAGATTCTTGATTGCGGCGCCTTGATTTTGAATATTAACGCCTTGATTTTGAATATTAGTATCATCTTGTCCATGAGCTGATTAGGTTCTCTCTATGAATTTATCGTTTTTCGATAAATTTATTGATTGAGTCTTCTAATGATGTACTCTTTTACATTCTCTTTGACGTGGTGCGAAATTATTCGATTATCTTTCAAGAGAAATTTAGATGGTTTCGCCACCTGGATTATATGTGTTGTAGTATGGGTTATTTTGTTGCGTGACCACCTTGAATGTAATCGACCATTCGGTGTAGTGATAGAATAGAGTGGATTGTGAGTCCAAGTATCGTTCCACGAAGATTTAGATAGTTCGGTTCAATTATACTAACCTTAACCGAATCTAAAGAACTTTGGATGTTTGTATGATTAAGAACTAATTAAAGTATAAACTAAAATTAATTAACTAATTAAAATTCAAACAACTAAAAATTAAACTAAATGAGAATTACTTTAAAATTGGAAAAGAAAAGAAAAGTGTACTAGGATCTCGAATCCACTTATATTAATTATCTTTAACCCGAACCATTAAATTTGATAACATGATTTACTTATGAAGATCAATATTCCTAATTTAATTTAATAATCTCTTTCGGTAGAATTAAATCTATTCCTATATGCGACCCGACTATATTTCTATGACGAATGCGAGCATACAAGAATGCATTAGAATTTGTGAATACTTAGAGATCACGTAAAGCATAGCGGTATATTTCTATCCCCTATCGGACTCTCGACAATTAATATATGTATAACCTATTTTCCTTCTCTCGAGAAGGTAAAACAAGCCACAAGAATCATACAACTATTAGCATATAATTGTAGATGATGAGAGAAAATCAATATCAATTGTTCAAAAATAAAAACATGCTTAAATATCCAAAACTAGGTTCGAAGAATTAAAGATTCATGATACAAACTTCATCACGATCCTAGCACTAATTAATTCTAGCCTAGCATACTAATAATACGAAAATAAAGAAGAGATGAAAATATGGAGTTCATCACCGGATAAGAAGAAAATAATTGGGAGATAGAATATTGAACTTGATCTTCGTTTTAATCTTGAAATGATGAATCTTGATCTTCGTTCTTGATTTGTCTCCGTTCTTCTCTCAAATTCGGCTCCCCAAAATTCCATCCATGTTATGAGTTAATAACTCATATATATAGTTACCTAATTGTGCCTTAAAATATCTCAAAATATTATGCAAATCGCGTCAAAAAGGTTTCCTAATCGAATTAGAATTCGAAAAGGAAACAAAATTCCCGCAAGCCAAAGTTAGCATGGGCGTGCTGTTTTCAAACGGCCATAACTTCTTGTAGAAAGCTCCAAATTGAGATCCGTAAAAGTGGTGGACTAAGTAATTCGATTATCTTTCCAATGGTATATCATTTACTCGTTGATTTCACCAAATTTTATGCTCTTTTCGTCCAATCTTCTCCATGTGCTTATAAACGGGTCCAAAACTGAAATAGGAAGAATAATACAATAAATTAAGTATAAATTCAATAAAATGACGAGATAAAAGCTTAGTTTAAAAGCCCGAATAAGTGCACAAAATGCACTTATCAAACACCCCCAAACTAAACATTTGTTCGTCCTCGAACAAAAATAAAAATAAACTACAAATTTAAACTAAGCTAAAAGAATAATCATAGGTATAATTAATGTTAAATTTCTTACCATATGCCTCAAGTTTGAAAAATAAAGTAACACGTTTAGAAAGAGATCAAACAACACAAAATATTTTCACTTATCCAATGTTCGACCTTTAGTGAGTGTGTGATTAGCCAAAAGTTGAACTTACACATGTACTAAACCACGACCAATATTGTGTTGTTTATACTTTTACAACCCCGAACCCTTTGTAGTCATTTATTCCTTACACCTCTCGTAAATTATCACACTTCTAAAGTTTTTTTCTCCAATCCCGAGGTGTTCTAGCAAATTTGGTTCCTATTGATTAACACAATGCTTTTTTCAAATAAAGTGATAAAATTAGAAACTTGTATTCCTAGAACTAGGATGGTGAGTGATTTCTAAATTCTCATCTTTAGTCTCTTAGGTTCTAATCTAGCAATCCTTACCGAGCATTTTAACTTCTTTTATATTATTCAACCAATATAAATGATCTTACATCTTGTGCAATACTTCTCTCTCACTAGCTTTCTATGTGACCCTTGTAGCGAGCTTTGGGCCGATGACTCCCAAGTCAGATGACCATAGGGCACCAGGTTTTGAAATACCCTAACGGACTTAATTGCTCGAGGTCCTGCTATAAGAGAAGTGAAGATGTAAATTTGTTTTTTATTTTTTTAATTTTTTTTACGGTGACTCATGTAACGAGCTTTGGGCCGATGACTCCCAAGTCAGATGACTTTAGGGCATCAGGTTTTAAAATACCCTAACAGGCTTAATTGCTCGAGTCGGGATATTTTTTTCGTGATTAGTGCTCGATTTAAATTCTTGACTACAACCTATTCAACCAAAGATGAGATCTAGAAAACCCAAACCATCAAAATTCTACAAAAACATGTACTAACTTTAACACCCCCAAACCTGTTCTCAAGCAGTTTGGTTACTAATCTAAGAATTTAGGGCGAATTTTCACAATGATCTAAGTCAATAATATCAACACATTCACTCAAGTCGTGTTTCCAATAAGTGATAAGTCAACAAAGGCTACGTGCTTCAAATCTAGTCTAACATGGATAAGTGTTCAGGTAAAAGCATGAATTAAAGTGTTGTCTAATATTCTAACTAAAAATGTACTCAACTTCAAACAAATCTCATCATTGGCGCAAGATATTCAATAATAACTATGAAAGAATTTTTTTTCTTTTTACGAGTTATATAGACCGAATAATAAGCAAATTCAAAATAATTAAGTATTCTGATACTTAACCCACTCCCAAACTAAAACATTACATTGTCCCCAATGTAATAGCAAAATAAAGCAAATAGAGGAGGGATAAAGTCAGGTACTCCCAGGAGATAGATGTGGAGAAGATGGATCACGGGTGATTGAAAGTCAGATTGAAGTGGAATCGAGATGTGGAGTTGGAATTCTTGCAAAAAGTAAGATATCCTGCGATTGACATAATAAAAGATTTTTAAGGGCATTAAATAATAAATAAAAAACTAATAAATTAATTAAACCGATTAAAACTACTATAACATAAAGCAAGTAAATAAAGGGTTAGAAAATGGGTTGCCTCCCATTAAGCGCTTATTTATAGTTATTAGCTTGACTTATTATTCGATTGCTCACGGCACTCTAAATAGTGCTTTTGAGGACTTTCTTTGCTTGTATCTATTGACTTTGCGTCATTTTTCATTTATCCTCAAAATTTTGAATTTGTGATCCCCATAAAAATAAGATTTTAGTGTAGCGCATTGCTCGAACACAACCACTTAAAATTTCAACTTCTTCATCGATCTTGATCACAAAATCAATTTTAGAAGAGATAGAAGAGTAGGAGAATTGCTTGTCCGACTCATGCTTTTGTAATCTACGAGGAAGTGGGATCGGAAGCTCATATAGTTTGATAAGAGCGATTGCCTTGTCACGTGGTGTATCTGAACTCTCTTTAATATATGTTTCTGCTCAGCTTGTTCCACGTGCTCCTTATCAGTGGATGGTTCATTTTCTTTATTTGCAACTGGCATCTTTCCATGGATTTCTAGTAATTGAACTTCACTTTTGGTAGTAACATTTGTAACACTTTCATTGGGATTCACCTCTGCATTAATTGGCAAAGTACACGGTGCTCTTTGATAAAGCAATTGCCATCGACCCATTTGTGTCTCAAGATTCTTGATTACGATTGCCTTGATTTTGAATATTAACGCCTTGATTTTGAATATTAGTATCATCTTGTCCATGAGCTATTCGGTTCTCTCTATGAATTTATCGGTTTTCTCGATAAATTTATTGATTGAGTCTTCTAATGATGTACTCTTTTAAAATTCTTTAAAGCGTAGTGCGAAATTATTACGATTATCTTTCAAGAGAAATTTAGATGGTTTCGCCACACTGGATTATATGTGTTGTAGTATGGGTTATTTTGTTGGCCGACCACCTTGAATGTGTCGACTGTTCGGTGTAGTGATAGAATAGAGTGGATTGTGAGTCCAAGTATCGTTCCACGAAGATTTAGATAGTTCGAGTTCAATTATACTAACCTTAACCGAATCTAAAGAACTTTGGATGTTTGTATGATTAAGAACTAATTAAAGTATAAACTAAAATTAATTAACTAATTAAAATTCAAACAACTAAAAATTAAACTAAATGAGAATTACTTTAAAATTGGAAAAGAAAAGAAAAGTGTACTAGGATCTCGAATCCACTTATATTAATTATCTTTAACCCGAACCATTAAATTTGATAACATGATTTACTTATGAAGATCAATATTCCTAATTTAATTTAATAATCTCTTCGAGTAAATTAAATCTATTCCTATATGCGACCGACTATATTTCTATGACGAATGCGAGCATACAAGAATGCATTAAATTTGTGAATACTTAGAGATCACGTAAAGCATAGCGGTATATTTCTATCCCCTATCGGACTCTCGACAATTAATATATGTATAACCTATTTTCCTTCTCTCGAAGGTAAAACAAGCCACAAGAATCATACAACTATTGCGCATATAATTGTAGATGAAGAGAAAATCAATATCAATTGTTCAAAAATAAAACATGCTTAAATATCCAAAACTAGGTTCGAAGAATTAAAGATTCATGATACAAACTTCATCACGATCCTAGCACTAATTAATTCTAGCCTAGCATACTAATAATACGAAAATAAAGAAGAGATGAAAATATGGAGTTCATCACCGGATAAGAAGAAAATAATTGGGAGATAGAATATTGAACTTGATCTTCGTTTTAATCTTGAAATGATGAATCTTGATCTTCGTTCTTGATTTGTCTCCGTTCTTCTCTCCAAATTCGGCTCCCAAAATTCCATCCATGTTATGAGTTAATAACTCATATATATAGTTACCTAATTGTGCCTTAAAATATCTCAAAATATTATGCAAATCGCGTCAAAAAAGGTTTCCTAATCGAATTAGAATTGAAAAGAAACAAAATTCCACAGCCAAAAGTTAGCATGGGCGGCTGTTTTCAAACGGCCATAACTTCTTGTAGAAAGCTCCAAATTGAGATCCGTAAAAAGTGGTGGACTCGTAATTCGATTATCTTTCCAATGGTATATCATTTACTCGTTGATTTCACCAAATTTTATGCTCTTTTCGTCCAATCTTCTCCATGTGCTTATAAACGGGTCCAAAACTGAAATAGGAAGAATAATACAATAAATTAAGTATAAATTCAATAAAATGACGAGATAAAAGCTTAGTTTAAAAAGCCGAATAAGTGCACAAAATGCACTTATCAAACACCCCAAACTAAACATTTGTTCGTCCTCGAACAAAATAAAAATAAACTACAAATTTAAACTAAGCTAAAAGAATAATCATAGGTATAATTAATGTTAAATTTCTTACCATATGCCTCAAGTTTGAAAAATAAAGTAACACGTTTAGAAAGAGATCAAACAACACAAAATATTTTCACTTATCCAATGTTAGACCTTTAGTGAGTGTGTGATTAGTAAAAGTTGAACTTACACATGTACTAAACCACGACCAATATTGTGTTGTTTATACTTTTACAACCCGAACCCTGTAGTCATTTATTCCTTACACCTCTCAGTAAATTATCACACTTCTAAAGTTTTTTCTCCAATCCCGAGGTGTTCTAGCAAATTTGGTTCCTATTGATTAACACAATGCTTTTTTCAAATAAAGTGATAAAATTAGAAACTTGTATTCCTAGAACTAGGATGGTGAGTGATTTCTAAATTCTCATCTTTAGTCTCTTAGGTTCTAATCTAGCAATCCTTACCGAGCATTTTAACTTCTTTTATATTATTCAACCAATATAAATGATCTTACATCTTGTGCAATACTTCTCTCTCACTAGCTTTCTATGTGACCTTATAGCGAGCTTTGGGCCGATGACTCCCAAGTCGGATGACCATAGGGCACCGAGTTTTGAAATACCCTAATGAGACTTAATTGCTCGAGTCCCAGTGCTATAAGAGAAGTGAAGATGTAAATTTGTTTTTTTTTATTTTTTTTAATTTTTTTTTACGGTGACTCATATAACGAGCTTTGGGCGATGACTCCCAAGTCGGATGACTTTAGGGCATCGGGTTTTAAAATACCCTAACGAGAACTTGGCTTAATTACTCGAGTCGGATTTTTTTTCGGTGATTAGTGCTCGATTTAAATTCCTTGACTACAACCTATTCAACCAAAGATGAGATCTAGAAAACCCAAACCATCAAAATTCTACAAAAACATGTATTAACTTTAACACCCAAACTGTTCTCAAAGCAGTTTGGTTACTAATCTAAGAATTTAGGAGCGGAATTTTTCACAATGATCTAAGTCAATAATATCAACACATTCACTCAAGTCGTGTTTCCAATAAGTGATAAGTCAACAAAGGCTCGTGCTTCAAATCTAGTCTAACATGGATAAGTGTTCAGGTAAAGCATGAATTAAAGTGTTGTCTAATATTCTAACTAAAAATGTACTCAACTTCAAACAAATCTCATCATTGGCAAAGAAGATATTCAATAATAACTATGAAGAATTTTTTCTTTTTTACAGTTATATAGACCGAATAATAAGCAAATTCAAAATAATTAAGTATTCGATACTTAACCCACTCCCAAACTAAAACATTACATTGTCCCCAATGTAATAGCAAAATAAAAGCAAATAGAGGAGGATAAAGTCAGGTACTCCCAGGAGATAGATGTGGAGAAGATGGATCACGGGTGATTGAAAGTCCGATTGAAGTGGAATCAGATGTGGAGTTGGAATTCTTGCAAAGTAAGATATCCTGCGATTGACATAATAAAGATTTTTAAGGGCATTAAATAATAAATAAAAAAACTAATAAATTAATTAAGCGGAATTAAAACTACTATAACATAAAGCAAGTAAATAAAAGGGTTAGAAAATGGGTTGCCTCCCATTAAGCGCTTATTTATAGTTATTAGCTTGACTTATTGTCGATTGCTCACGGCACTCTAAATAGTGCTTTTGAGGACTTTCTTTGCTTGTATCTATTGACTTTGCGTCATTTTCATTTATCCTCAAAATTTTGAATTTGTGATCCCCATAAAAATAAGATTTTAGTGTAGCACATTGCTCGAACACAACCACGGTAAAAATTTCAACTTCTTCATCGATCTTGATCACAAAATCAATTTTAGAAGAGATAGAAGAGTAGGAGAATTGCTTGTCGACTCATGCTTTTGTAATCTCTCGAGGAAGTGGATCGGAAGCTCATATAGTTTGATAGAACAGTTGCCTTAATCTGTGGTGTATTCGAACTCTCTTTAATATATGTTGTGCCTTTCTGGTTTGTTCCACGTGCTCCTTATCGATTGGATGGTTCATTTTCTTTATTTGCAAGCGGCATCTTTCCATGGATTTCTAGTAATTGAACTTCACTTTTGGTAGTAACAAATTGTAACACTTTCATTGGGATTCACCTCTGCATTAATTGGCAAAGTACACGTGTGCTCTCGCTCGATAAAGCAATTGCCATCGACCCATTTGTGTCTCAAGATTCTTGATTGCAGCGCCTTGATTTTGAATATTAACGCCTTTGATTTTGAATATTAGTATCTGTCTTGTCCATGGCTCATTGGTTCTCTCTATGAATTTATCGTTTTCTCGATAAATTTATTGATTGAGTCTTCTAATGATGTACTC
>JALRMA010000360.1:0-45971 GCA_023638005.1 Forsythia suspensa
CGCACGATTATAATCTGGATGCTCTTTCTCGAGTTTAATCAAATTTTGAGATACCACATCTCTAATAAAATACAGTCTAAAATCTATATATTTAGTGCGTTCATAAAAAACAGGGTTCTTATACAAATGAATAGCTGATTGACTATCAGAATATATAGTCACATTATCACTTAAAACACATAGTTCATTAAGTAAACCTTTAAACCACATAGCTTCTTTAAAGGTTTCAGTAGCAGCTATATACTCAGATTCAGTAGTGGAAAGAGCAACAATATGTTGGAGTTGAGATTTCCAACTAACACACGAATCACACAAAGTGAACACGTAGGAAGAAGTGGATTTCTTATTATCTCTATCTCCACTATAATCAGCATCAGTAAAACCCTTTAGTTTCATACCATTAGAAACAGTTTTATACATTAACCTACATAATAGGTACTTTTCAAATACATGAGCAACCATTTCAAAGCTTCCCAATGAGTGGGTCCTGGATTAGACACGTACTTGCTCAAAGTACTAACAGCAAAGGCCAAGTCTGGCCTAGTACAAACCATCAAGTACATCACATAACCAATTGCATTTGAATATGGAATTTTATTCATATATGCAACTTCTTCTTCATTTTTAGGTGATTGTTCTTTAGACAAAACAAAATGATTACCAAGAGGCACAAATACAGGTTTACAATCAAGCATTCCAAACTTTTTCAAAACCTTAAGCACATATGGAGTTTGATGAACAATTAAGTAAGAATTAGATCTATCTCTATTTATTTCCATGCCAAGAATCCTTTTAGCATGCCCAAGGTCTTTCATATCAAATTCTTTACTTAACTCAATTTTAATATTGTGTACCACTTTCATGCTAGAACCAATCAATAACATGTCATCCACATAGAGTAACAAATACACACAATCATTTGTGCTGTGGTGTTGGTAATACAAACAATGATCAAACTCACTCCACCTGAAACCAATTGAAAGAACATATGAATCAAACTTCTTGTACCACTGTCTAGGAGACTGTTTTAAACCGTATAAAGATTTTTTAAGAAAACACACATGACCAGGTTTGTTTTCATCTTCAAAACCTTTTGGTTGATACATGAAAATCTTTTCATCAAGGTCACCATGTAAAAAAGCAGTTTTTATATCAAGTTGTTCAAGTTCCCAATCATAATGAGCAACCAATGCAAGCATGATACGAATAGTGGTATACTTTACAACAGGCGAAAAATCTCATTGTAATCAACCCCTTCTTTCTGTGTATACCCCTTGGCTACCAACCTAGCCTTATATCTCACAGGTTCAGTCTCAATGGTTCCCTCATTTACCTTGTACACCCATTTACATCCCACAATAGATTTATCCTTAGGTTTAGGTACTAATTCCCAAGTTTGATTCTTAGCTAGAGAACTCATCTCCTCTCTCGTAGCACTCACCCACTCCTTAGACTTTTCACTCCTCATAGCCTCCTCATAGATAACTAGCATAGACTATGGTATAGTCAGACATCCTTTGGGGTTCTCTACGAGGTCTTATCTCCCTATCTCTAGCTTATTGATAATCAGCTAAGGGGTTTTGGTCAACAAGATGATCTTCCATCACATCATCAACCCTCTCATTCTCTACAACTTGTTGATCTTGTTGGTTATCACTCTTCACCTCACTAGGAGAAACGAGTAATGGGGTGCTAACTCTCTCCACCTCAACAGGAGATTTACCACTAATGGTTTCTTGTTGTTTTTCACTCTCTAGACAAGGCATCTCTGACTCGTTAAATTTGACATCTCTACTTATGATAATCTTCACGCCACTTTGGCTTCTATCCCACAACCTATATCCCTTAACTCCCTCAGGGTAGCCTAGAAAGACATACTTCCTAGCTCTAGGTTCAAATTTTCCCTCACTCTGATGGGCAAATGGGCTAGATGGATGGCCCAACACGAAATTAGGCAGGCCACATAAAAGATTGGGTGGGCTAATCGACCCAATTTTACATGGGGTGGTATTTGCTAGGTCAACCCAACCCGATTTTGGGCCCACAGGGGTCAATGGGCGATTAACTTACATTTTAACTTATTTTTTCAAAATAATTACTTATAATTTTATAAAAAAAAACAAAATTAAATTAAAAAAAATTAAAAAATTTATTTAGCCCGTCTAATTTCAGGTTGGGCCATTCCATCTAGCCCATTTGCCAGCTCTACCAATTACTAAATAATAATTAAAAAAAAAAATTCTTCACAATCTTCAGCCCACCACCACCTTTTTTAAAATTGGTATGAAAATAAATTAAAATTTTAAATTGGTCAAATTTTGATCATAGGTATAATTTTTTGTTAATTAATGGACTAATGGACAAAATTTGTAGAGACTCTAAGAGCCGTTTGTTTTAATTTTGATTTTGCTAAAAGTTAAAGTCAAAATCAACAACTAATTTTAACCACACATTTTATGATCCCACAACTTTTCAACCACACATTTCAACAACTTTTACTAAAAAATCTGATTTTAATCAAACACATTTTAAATGTCATTTTGGTGAACAAAATTAAAAATTTTAAGACTTGATGACACACTTTTTATTATTTTAAGTGTAAATCGTAAAAAATAAAAGATTTAAGACTTATTTGTATTTTTGAAAAGGTTTATGGGTTATTTTTAATTCATTTAAGTTAGGGTAAAATTGTCAAAAAAAAAAATTGGGGTCCTATGTGTTAGGATTAAAGGTTATGGGACTTTTCAACACTTCTTGAAAGATTAGGGACTTTTGCTGCAAATTTTCCTTTACAAAAGTCAGGGACCATTTGTGCAAATAAGACCTTTTGAAATAAAAAAATTTCTACCGTCAAATTTCACGGTGATTTGGATGGAAATTAATGAAAATGACCATTGACGCGTAAAAACATTTGAAATGTGGACTAAAGCGCCAAAAATAAAAAGATAGGTCCTCAACATGATAAGTGCAAAAGCCAGGGACCATTTGTGCAAATAATCCCAAAAGAATTACACAAAGATTTTGATGTTCGAACACAAAATAAAAAACACTAGAATTAAGGCCTAAGGTGAGCGAAAGGAAAAAAAAAAATCCACTAGGTCCCTCAAAGAAGAATTATCGTTGCATCAAGTTGCGATTCAAGCTTCTCGATAGCAAACTTGTATAAATGGACGACCATGTCTTGGCGAGCCACCACCGTGTGTCAAACTTTTTCGACATCTCGTTAATCTTTTTTCTCAAATATGTACTCTGCATATTTCACCACTAATATACCACAGTCGCCCCTACAGCCAGATTAATTAGATCCATTAGTTAATGAATTCAAAAACACTTATCAACATTTGCATGTAACAACAATGGACTACAATATCAGCAATTATGGAGAATATTATATTTGCATTCATAATCAAATGTTGGGTTTACAAATGCAACAATTTGAATGAAATTTTTGTTTTCTCCGTACATATATCAAAATTCCGATTGTGATTGGGATAATACGTCATATTAACCCAATTAACAATGGACGTTATCTACAGCTATGGATCACACTTATAGATAACAGGTTGACAAAACGTAGCACCAGACGTAACATCATTCATCATCGGGTGATACATGCAACATGACTAAGAAAAATAAATTCAGTTACAAAGGTATAATATTAAAAATTACTGACAATGAGAAACAACGTCTGGTAATGGACAGATGCTAAATTACCGTAATGACGAAACGATTTCACGAAATGAAAACAGACGTCACTAACAAATGGATATATAAATGACATTAAAGTTATCTTGTAATCCGACAAGTAATAGGGTACTATTTCACTTTGACGTCAATACCATACTTTGTGTTTTTCAACATTATAATTATAACAAAAGATTTGATATCATAATTAAAATAGTTAATCTCAAATCAACCACGTAATTTACTACTACATAAGCATAGCTTTTAACGGTGACATTCGTAATTATCATAATTTTCACAAATGAGCACGTATTCAAAACATTATTGGCAAACATGAATATAACGACAAATGAGTTTAAAAAAAAAAAAAAAAAATACGTTCGCCTCCAGTTGAACATGTACATATTGTTTAATTTCACATATAAAAGCAAAGAAAATCAGAACTCATGAGAAATAGATATTATGTATAATTGATTTTCACATAGAGCACTAATTTACCCTATTGGCTTAAATCTCCATGGCATTACTAACCAGAAATTAGAACTGTAGATTACATAATTACAACATGAAAAGCTGCTAAACCTACAACAACAAAGCAAAATACACAAAAATCATAGACAAAATTGTCCAACACTTTTTTCTTGTCCAATACTATATTCGGACCCAAAACGTCCAAATCTTGGTCATTATTCTTTGCATCAGAAATTGGGAATGTATAATACCATAAAAACTTACATTTTATCCTTCATGAACTGGAATGATAAACTTCTTCTTTTTTTCGACTTATTAACGACTTTAGAGCGGCAACGACTTCTCTTTAGGGCAGCAATATTTCTTCTTTTTTTGCTTCTGTGCCTTAATTTGGTGCTATTACGAGTTGATGTTATGATAAAGAAGCTGAGTTGCAATGGCAAGGAAGGAAATGGAGGAGCTACTGGAAGAAGCAGTGGAACAAACCAGAAGTACCAGCACCTTAAGATGAAGAAGAAGGAGCCAACCAAATTAACTGAAATTCGAATTCCAGGAAACGGCACCGTTTTACTATGTAACTAAATAATTGAAATTGTATTATGTTTCTTTGATTGCATTTTAGAAACATGTTTTTATTTTGTTTGCTGATATATGTATTCAACTGAAGAG
This sequence comes from Forsythia suspensa, assembly GCA_023638005.1. Lineage (NCBI taxonomy): Eukaryota > Viridiplantae > Streptophyta > Magnoliopsida > Lamiales > Oleaceae > Forsythia > Forsythia suspensa. Next base: position 4,825 of record JALRMA010000360.1, read on the forward strand.
AGAGAATTCCACGTTGATGCAATGGCTAACTGCTTTGCAGAGCTTTCTCCTCCCAATTTCTGAATTCTGTTCTTCCTAATCTCTTCTTGTTCTTCATTTTAATTTTACCCATTATGTAATTGAGCTGATTTTATTAAATATAAGTTGAGATTTACAAATTGAGTTCCAGTTTGCTGATTTTGAGTGAGATTTGACATTGTTGAAGTCTCATCCATTACAATTGCTGTTGTAGATGATATATTACAGGAGAGATACAAAATGGATCAACAGTTGAAAATGAGCTTGGCACAGGCAAGAGCTAGAATGAAACACTATGCTAACAGAAATCGAACAGAGAGGCATTTTCAGGTTGGAGATTGGGTATATTTGAAGTTATACCCCTATCAACAACAATCTGTGGTGAGGAGAATTAATCAGAAACTTAGCCCCAAATATTATGGACCTTACGGGGCTGTGGATAAAGTTGGAGAAGTAGCATATAGATTGGACCTTCCTGTGGGGACTAGAATTCACCCCATGTTTCATGTATCATTGCTAAAGAAGAAAATTGGGGACAAAGCAATGAGAATTGCAAATCTTCCTGTGGACATCTCTACCATAGCCTTAGACAAACAGCCATTGAGAGTTTTGCAGGCCAGAATCTATAAAAGGGAGAGTGAGGCTGGAGTTAAATAGCCGATACAGTGGACTCATCAGATCGAGGAAGAAGCCATATGGAAGGATTCTACAAATATTCAGATGCAATATTCTACATTCAAACATTAGGGACAAGGTTTAGATAAGCGGGTGAGTTGTTATGATGAAGAAGCTGAGCTAAAGTGGCAAGGAAGGAAACTGATGAGCTACTGGAAGAAAAAGAGGAACAAACCAAAAGCACCAGCAGCTTAAGATGAAGAAGAAGGAGCCAATCATATTAACTGAAATTTGAATTCCAGGAAACGGCACCGTTTTACTATTTAACTAAATAATTGAAATTGTATTACGTTTCTTTGATTGCATTTTAGAAACACGTTTTTGTTTTGTTTGCTTATATATGTATTCAACTAAAGAGAGAGAATTCTACGTTGATGCAATCTAACTGATTTGCAGAGCTTTCTCCTCCCATTTTCTGAATTATGTTCTTCCTAATCTCTCTTGTTCTTCATTTTAATTTTATCAATTATGTAATTGAGATGATTTAATTAAATATAAGTTGAGATTTACAAATTGAGTTCTAGTTAGTGAGATTTGCCATTGTTGAAGTCTCATCCATTACAGTTGATGGCATCGTTTGATTCTTGATTAACTAATAGAAAAAAAAAAAATAGATGTGAGCATACCATAAAGGTATTCTATTCAAAATATGTAAAAATTATTTTCGATGTGAGCATACCATCGTTTGGGTTCTTCCATAGAGTTTTCCTTTTACCGAGGAGTGTGGAGAAGAAAGTGTGTGGAAGAAACGTTGAAAGTTGTGATGCTAGGAGGGTAATTTTGGAAATATACATTTATTGTTAATCTAATTAATTGTTGATAAGAATTGTTGCCTGAAATTTAGCAATTCAGTTATTAATTTTATTTGAATTTGAATTAATTTTTATATATATATACAATAATATTAAATAAAAAATGGTAATGTTTGTTATGAAACTAGAGAAAAAAGAGAGGAAAAATATAAGAAATGCGAAGTTGAATTGTATGTTTCATTATAAATATGGACCTATATTTATAGGATTCCAAAGTAGGTTACAAAGAGATTTGGATACAATCAAACAATGCTTATCTAAATATACTGATAAGACTAAGTATCCTGATAAGTCTAAATAGTCATCAATAATTATCTCATAATTTTACTACACTCCCCTTTGATGACTATTTCTACAATAATTGTCTCCTAAAAACTTTGTTTGATAAAAATCCAATGAGACAAAATATCAAGCGAAAAGAAAAAGAGTACATTAATTGTTAAAGTTTTGGAATATTAAGAAAATGCTGCCTCATTAAAACATTGCTAGGAAAATCCAGTGGGACAAAACCTGGACTAAAGAAAAAGAGTACAACTACTCTCCTAATATTAATCACTGAAGATCTTTGAGTCGACACATCCCAATCTCGTGTACCAATTTCTTGAATGTAGATGTCGGCAATGCTTTTGTGAATAAGTCAACCAAATTGTCACTTGAGCGAATTTGTTGAACATCAATGTCACAATTTTTCTAAAACTCGTGTATATGGAAGAATTTTGGAAAAATATGATTTGTCATGTTCCATTTGATGTAGCCTCCTTTGAGTTGTACAATACAAGCTACATTGTCTTCATATAATATTGTTAGATTATCCTTTGTTGAAGGTAATCCGCATGATACTTGGATATGATGTGTCATGTTTCTCAACTATACAAATTCTCGACTTGCTTCGTACATTGCAATAATTTCAGAATGATTTGAAGATGTTGTTGTCAATGTTTGCTTCCTGAGATCTCCATGATATATTTGTTCCTCCACCGTAAACACATATCCTGTTTGTGATTTAGCTTTATGTGGATCAAAGAGATAACACGCATCTCGCATATCCTACTAAAGGCGATCCTAATTTTTGTGAATAAAATAATCTCATATCAACAATTACCTTTTAGGTAACGAAGAATGTGTCTAACATCATTCCAATGTCTTTGAGTGCGTCTTGAGCTATATCTTGCAAGGAGATTCTAGAAAAACTATGTTCGATTGAGTGCAATTTACAATATACATTGTCATAATTGCACTTAAGTATGGTATTTCGGGTCCAAGAGTTATTTTCCCATCTTCAAGTGGGCGAGAATGGATCATTTTCACTTCAAGTGATCGAACTACCATATGCAATGTCAATGGATGTGCTTTATCCATATAAAAGCGTTTTAAGACTTTTCATGTATAAGAAGATTGATGAACAAATAATCATTCTAAGAAATGTTCAATTTGTAATCTAAGGCAATTTGGTTTTTCTCAAATATTTCATCTCAAATTCATTTTTTAAATAATTCATAGTTTTGTTGAACTTTTCACGAGTTCCTATAAGGTTTAAATCATCAACATAAAGCTGTTACAATTGCAAATCAATATATGTTTTCTTTATAAAAACACAAGGACATACATCGTCGTTTTGTTTTTGGATCTTGATTGAGTTTTCACACACAAGATTTTGAGGTCGGAGTTAGACTTATCTCTTGATATTGTTGTTGAACAATGAATTGTTTGCACAATAGAAATAGTTTTCTTTACTTTTCAACAATTTAAGCCTTGGGCAGGGCGATTCAAACGCATGTTCGACTGTGATAAAAGTTACTTTTTTAAAAGTAAGTTACGATTTACTTGCATGCTACCGAACATTCCATTAACATAGTATCTAAAGAGGCAAATGTTATAAGCTATTTATGAAAATTGAACTGTGTTAAATAATAGACAGAGCTTTTCTTGTATAAGAAAATGTGGGAGGGTCCAAAAGGAAAAGGCAGAATGAGTATCAAATTTTGAGTCAAAACTTTGCACATGTTTTGGTAGAAAACGACAGATTTGTCGTGTCTTAAAATAGAGCTATTTTTAATTAATCAATGCTTAGCTATAATTCTTTAATATGAGTTGTCATAACTTTTCCTTAATCTTTCTTATTTCTTTAGCTGTTAATTTATTTTCATTTAGTACTTGACTAAGAGCATCTTCAATGCTAGTTTCTATTTTAAATGTTCAATTGATGTAGCGATAAACTGGAAGGAACAAAATTAATGTGGCATCATTTATTTTAGAAGGTTGTTCAATAAAATGTCCATTTTTAGACGACTTGTTAGACACCTTCTACAATAAATATTATCACATTGTGTCTATTTTTCTCATCTATTTTTTTTTTCTCTTTCCTCATTACATTCTCTCCCTCTTCATTTCTTTTCTATGTCTTGCCACATAGACTTTTTAGAAAATGTCTAACATTGGAGATAATTCTCCACAAATTCTGACATCTCAGATTTCTTTTTAAAATTATTGTTCTAAAATATGTAAATATATTTATAATTTCTCAAAAAGTGAGCGTGGCATATTTCTTTAAGAGAGGCGAAATAGTTTTCTACGTCATGTGTTATGCCCAAATTAGAAGATCGTTATCACGACGTGTTGTCATTTTATAAGGCACGTGTCAAAATTTTATTGAAAGACAAAATAAGTAACTATTTTATTTACGACAAAAAAATAGACATGCTTGCTTTTGGGACCCAAGCCCAAAGCCTAGTGTTGCAAGCTCGAGCTCAGATCCACTGGTGACGCAAGAGTTGGTTCAAACCTTCAATTCTTCTCCCATATCTACACATTTAGAAGACTTGAATTTCCCACCAATTTTCAATGATAAATGTGGTCACTTTACATTTAATTTCTTAATAATGTGAAAATGATTTCAAACAAGCGACAAATGACGATGAATTTCCACAACGACTGCCTCCTCTTTTTATCTCACAACAAGCGAGCGGCACAACTCTCACTCTAGCTAAACTAGCTTTCTCACAATTTATTCATAATGTATTTGATTGATGAACCTCGGGATTGCATTTCAAACACTCTTCTTTGTCGAGGTTGATGAATAAAATCACTATTTTATCTTTTTAAAAATGAAAATAATTTCAAGCAAGTAAATATACCACAATTATATCATTTTATGAAATACAAATAATCTATATTAAAATTCTTGTGAGGAAGATTAAATAGTATTAAGTAATATTAATGAAAAAAAGGAAATTAGCGCAAATTATGCATCATCTTTGACCTCGGTCTTGAGAAATGATCTCTAACGTTGTTTTGGCATAGAACACATTAACCTATGTGTTTTGGTGTGCAATTAGTCCTTATTTGATAAAAAAAGATAAATATGCCCTGATAAAATTGTAATTTGATTCTTAATCTTTGCAAAAGATGCAAATGGGTTTGATATTTTTATTTTTTTACATATATAAAAAAAAATTAATGAGTTTTTATTTTATTTTTGAATTAACACTTTATTGACTAAATTGATAATGTACTAAATTGTTTTATATATTTTATGAACTATTATAAAATAACTAAAATTTAAGCTCATAATTATAAATAAATATGTTAAATAAAATTATTTTATTATCATTAAGTAATTATAAATTATTAAATTTTTATGTTATCGTTACAACATATATAAAAAGAAAAAAAAAAAAATTATCACAAATTTGATGCTCAAATACTTTTATTTAATTGAACTATTAGTTTATTAACTACAAATATTAGAGCTCCAATTGTTTTCTTCATATTTTAATTTATCGTTCAAAAATATAGAACACATAATGTGTTAATAAATTTTTATGTTAAAATAATATAATAAGATTGGTTCAATGTCATAAAATTATATCGCCATTTTGTAATTTATTTAACTCAATTTTTATTCAAGTTTTCAAATCACATATACTTAAAGCGCAATAATTTTACATTTTTCTCTTATGAAAAATCAAGTTAACACGACAATAGTGATATATTTAAGATGCTAAATTAAATATTATTTAATAAATGTACCTGACCCATTTGCACATTTTACAAATATTAGGAATCCAATTACAATTTTCTCTAATTAAAACTAATGTCATATTTGTTTTTTTATCAAATAAGGATCAATTACGCACCAAAACACATAGATTAGGGTCTTTTGTACCAAAAATAAACGTTAGAGATTATTTCTGCACTGATGACAAAGGTTAGGGAACATTTGCTCAAAATTCCCATGAAAAAATGTTAAAAATTTATACATTATATTGTCTAGTAGTTATTAATACTATAGGTCAAAAATTTATCTTCACTATTTAGGTGCTCTCTCTATGGTAGAAGTGTCAAGTTGACTTGTGCTAGACATTTTAGAATCTCGAGTTCGATTGTGGATCGGTCCACGTGGGCGCCAACTACTACTTGATACATACTATTGAAGAGTAAATTTAAATAAATAGTTTAAACTTTCATATGATGTACTCACAACATTTTATATTGTGTATGTGTTAAGTCTTTGATAAAAATATTAATCTAACATGCACGCTAGGAAGCATGCTGAAGGCTAAATTCAAATTAATGAACGTGTCTAATTTTTAATAGCTTAAATTTTTAAATGATATCTCAACATATGTACGTCGCCTCTAATGGCCATATATAATTGTCATTCGAGACCCTTTTACACACCGGCCTCCAAAATTATTCCACAAAGATGAAGAGAACTTATATATAAGTTCTTTTAGCACACGTTTAATAAATATGTTTCAACAAACTGGATAGTACAACAGCTGTTGGAAACTTATTGTGACAATTCATAAAGAGAAATGTTCATATTTATTTATTATTTTGTTGTCCAGTTAGCCATATGATGTACTAATTTATCAATGAATTGAACAATCCCTCATAGGCGAAATCACGAGCCTGCATTGCAAGGATGAGTAGGTCATCTAAGGCAGTGGCTGCAACAACTGTGGGCATTGACACTAGACATCAGTCTGATGGCAGGGTTGCGTTGCATTTGGCGAGGGTGGCATTGACACTAGACATCGGTCTGATGGCAGGGTTGCGTTGCATTTTGGCGTTGTAACAATTACACAGCATCTGGAAGTCAATAAGTCAACGATAAGAGCTGGAGAAACAATATTTACCCTGGTCATAGCAAATACTCCAGATGAATTGCTAGTTGCATTGGCAATGGCAGTTCCATTTGGGCATTGCAACTCCACACCAGCATATGTGCATGTTGGGATTTTTGTGATCTCAAATAAACTCGAGGTAGTAATAATTAATAGAATCCGTTATATTTTCATAGGCTTAGAGTCCAGAATTGAAAGATAGTTGTATAGTCCACTCCACAATATGTCAGTCCAAATTAATGAAAGACATGTGTAAGTCACTTGAAAATTTTAACATACCTTGGGATTGACCTAGTTTAAAGTGGGATGGCTAAGTTTAGAATATAATATTATTAAGATATATATATTTAGGGTATAATATATTATGGATCAATATATTATACTACTACCATAAACATATATATATAATACATATTACACACATATATTAAATTAGTGCTTGGTTTTGGGCAAAATCACCACCATATACACACACGGAAATCAGCAGAGCAGCCAAACCAAAGCTTCAGCCAACCTTTAATTTTCTTAGTGAAAATTGCAGCCACTTCTCTTCTTATATTTCTTTGGTGAAATTGGTCATTCTTAGTTTGTCTTTATTATTTGGTGTTATTTTTGTGGGTGAAACAATTATTAATCTAAGCCACATTAATTGTTTTGAAAGAAACAAAGATTCGGTGAACTATTTTCTCCAACAATTGGTATCGAACCTCGGTGGCATCTTGTAGTGCAAGAAAATTAATTTTGGATTGTTAGATTAACGAAGAAGAAGAAGCACAAATCTGCCTATCCATTTTTCGTCCAAAGCAGACGTCATCTTTGTGAGCGGAGACCATATTCCGGCCCGGCGTCAAGGCGGGCCGACGATGAGAAAGCGTGTGACGCGTGGGGGCAATAGGCGGTAGCGTGGACTTGACTCTGATTCTTCGATGGCTGGCGTGGGGGCGGCGTGAAGAGGTTTTCCGACGAGTGGCTAGCGGCGTTGTGATCCTTGTCCTATTTCGACATTCGTGGTGGTCAATTATATTTTTGGTAGTCCGGACGGCTTGGGCGGTGGTTCGATAGTGAGCGTATTTGGCGTTTGCAAAACCTTCGTGGTTTTCCAACTTGTGTGGTTCTTTGGAATTCTTTTAATTTGTTTTGAATCTCTCCTATTTAATACGGACCGTCGATTTGGTTCGTTATGGTAAATTGGCTAATCTCTTTTATATTTCAGTACTAGCAGGTCATCGTGTGGGATGACCATTATGTTTGGGGTTACATCTCAGTACTGAATTGTGTATCAAAATATATAGATTAGGGACTGTTGTGCCAAAAAAACAAAGGTTGCCATTTCCACACTAAGGTAAAGGTTAGGGAATCATTTGCGCCAATCATTTGCGACAATTTTACCTCCCACTAATAAAGACAAAAAAAAGTGAGAGGGACCATTTGCGCACCTAAATAGATAGGTTTTTAACGGAATCTGTTAAAAAGGATCAATTGCGCACCTAAATGGATATGTTAGAGACCATTCTGCTAAAAATGAAAAGTTAGAGTTCATTTGTGCACTAATATCATACGTTATGGACCATTTGCATCAATTTTCCAATGAAGATATATTCACAAAACATGAAAATCGAGGTTCCATTCCATAAAAGACCCTTTTGGTACTTTGTTTTTCAAGCAATTTGACAACTGGGCAAAGTAGAGACACGGTTGAAAGTTAGATTAACTTACTACGGAAAGGAGGCGCTACGACACCAACAGTGCTATTGACAGCACAACGAACAGTGCCATTAACATTTAGCTCGGCACGGAGTCCAGAGTAACAGTTGGGCTTGTGCAATTGAGGCTGCCATTATAGCCATGGAGAGAAATCAAGACTCTGTTTTTGAGAGCCATTTTATTGAAATTGTTGCTAATTAATTTAGATGTTGAGTGATTTGCAAATTAAGGGCTCTGAGGCGCCCAATTTATAGGGAAAAATCGAGGTCAATATACTGCAGTTTTTTTTTTTTTTTTAAATAAAGTCAAAGGAAACAATATATTAAACAAACATTATCGCGTGCTACTCTACAAACAACTCGCACATCACCTAGCCTGTCATTAGATCAGTGATGGTCCAATTAATGACACTAGCGGATAAAAATTCGGGATCATCAAGTTATATCTCAATTTCATTTTGGTCACTCAACCTCAATTTTTCCTTATCAGATTTTGTTACAATTTTATCACTCTCATCTATATTTGTTAATTACAGATTTGATTAACCAAATGATATTGGGCGTAATTAACTTCACATAAATTTTACCGAAACCAGGAAAGAGGAGGTGTATCGTGAAATTTTTAATTACTTGCGCACACTTCTTACTTTTCTATAAATTACAAATTTTGGATTGTCTTGTTTCCATTGATGAATTAAGGGGTCTGCTGTGGGAAAATAATAAAAATTTGACCGCAATGTGAAATCTTTTTTTTTTTTTTTTTTTTTTTTGGCAAAACCATCAACCGGATTCTAATTATGCCATAAGCGCCAACAAGAAAATGAAAATGTGTTTGGAAAATTGTGTGACAAATAAATATAAGGGTAGTACGTGTTGGACATTATGAATATTCTATTCCCCGCTCTCAATGAAATTAATGCTCGACTTTAGCTACAATATGAGTGGTCGTAGGTAGTAAAACTTCTAGTGGTGACCCATCCAGCCAGGGGCGGAGCTAGGATTTTGAACTTGTGGGGGGCAAATGAAGTGATAATAATTTAAGGTTACAAAAATAATTACGCATCTACTATGCTAATTAAAAAAGTAACATAACATGAAACTAATATATCATATCAAACAGCATTGTCTAGTTTCTACATAAATTCCAATGTGTTTTTTTAAAAACAAAAAAATAAATCTTTATTACAAAATGTATAAACTATTGCATTTTCATTTAGGTCTTCGTAGTTATTTCTCTCGCTGGGTGATTGAAATTGGCTAGGTTATCGTATTTTCACAAGAATTTTTTCATATCTACGAAAAAAAAAAAAAAAAATTAGAGTGGGAGGAATGAGAAGCTATTACGAAAAATAGTTAAAGCCAAAACATTTTAACATTTAAATTTAACAATATACATTATTAATTTATAATGTTCCTAAGCTAAAACCCCATTGAGAAATGGGTATGGATAAAAAAAACTCAAATTCAACCATAACATTTCGTCTCTTGAGCATGAAACTCCATAGATGACATTAGTATTTAGGAAGATGTGATAAAAAGAAAAGGGATGCATGAACTAAAATTGATTATTGTCGGATCTTTTGTATTTGTTTTCATAATTCAATTTCAGAACAATATTGGTCTATTTCATTGCCTTACCATCCGCCTTGCTTCTTATTTTTCCTCCCTTTGCCGGATTTTCCCTTCTCTTAATACGAGCCTCCATTTTTGTATACTCCGTGATTTCCCGAACTTTATTTCGGTACATAGACCGAGTGAAAAGCTTGTTCGGTTGATTGATTTACCAAAAGTTCGATTCATTGCTCATAAGCTCATGAGAGAGGAAAGAGAATTGAAGCTTTTCAATTATTAAATGCTAATTGTAGAAGAATTCCAATGCTTCTAGAATTAGAGATGGCACACACATGATTTTGCTCCACGGTCACTTGCTAAATTAATTTTAGCGCTGTTCAACCTTTGCTGTATTAATTTCAGCACTTTATTCAAATGTGATGGTGGCATTAGGGAAATGTGACATGGATTTGGGTATTGGTTGTAGCAGCGGCGGATCGCAATGACTTTTGTTGTTGATGAAGTGTTTTTCTTTCTTTTTTCTTTTAAGTTTCTTTTTATTATTATTATTATTATTATTATTATTATTATTATTATTATCTATGTCTGTGCTTGTTAGAAGTGGAGGTTAAATAGTCTTTTCATATCATCTTGACGGATTTTTTGGACATAAATCAAGAGGCAGGACAAATCGTGCTAAATAACGAAATGTTGAAGTTGAAAGTTCACAAAAAAAAATAAATAAATAAATGTTGGGAACAAAAGTGTAACAATGGGTAAAGATTGAAAACAAATTAAAGTTATAATTTATCCCGATTCAAAAGAGTATTAGAAACATCTTCAACTCCAAAATAAATTTTATTTGTATACTTAAACTGATAAATGTTACAATTCCATAACCCTACAAAAATATAGGTTTGTACTATAGCTTTTCTGTTATGGATATTGGATAAGCCCAATAATTAGATTTTAGGAAAATTTAAAAGAGATTCAAATCCAAAGAATTTATTTATTGTTAAATTATATTTTATACAGCATATTACCAGGTTAGATGCAGTTCTAAAAATAGTGCGACATCAAATAATTTCTTTTTAGACAACTCTTTTATTCATGTTACTGCCTCGTCCCTGTGGGTGCCACGTGATAAATTTATTGTCACAATTTAGTACAAGAAACTTTGATATTTATTCAGACATAAACTGTTTTCTCTATATGAAAACAAAACAGGATTTCTATAACGGTCCATATTCAGAACAAGAACCTTACAGATTTATTTATATATTAGGTTGTTGGCCAGTCTGATGTACTAATTACTACCAATGTTGAGGGTGAAGCCCAGGAAGGTAAAGACAAAGTTAAGTGTAGTCCCCAAAACGTTAACTCCAGCTAGCTGTAAGCTCGTCGACAGTAGACGTCCGTTTCCTGGTAGGGTTGCATTGCAGCTGGTGAGAGAAGTTGCAACAAGTACTCGACAAGTGGGTAATGTAGCTAATTGAATTGGAGTAACAATCAGGGTGAGATTAAATGATCCAGTTGAACTAGTAGTTGTATTGGCAAGGATATTCTGTCCAAGGCATATCAACTGCACCGTAGCATCTGTAGAAAACGTATTTAGGTTAACATTGGTGCAATTTGAATGCATGTGTAAAAATGGAAAATAATGAGGATAATATTAATCAAAATTGTGTAGTTATATGATGCAGGTTTGAGCTTTGTGAATGAATCATGAAGCTCCGTCAATATCACGTGTAACAAATTTGATTTGAATCTATAAAATCTCAAAAAATTTTGAAAGATAAAGCCAATTTTGGCTTATTAGAGTTTTCGCAACTTACTAGGGAAAGGTGTTGCATTGACATTGACACCAACAATGCTATTGATAGAACATTGAACATTTCCAGGGACAGTTACTGTGATAGGGTTGAGCGATCCTAGTTGGGCTTCCGCAATTGATGTTGCCATTATAGCAATGGAGAGAAAAATCAAGAGATGAATTTTGAGGGCCATGTTGATTCAAGTGTTTGCTAATTTAGATGCTGAGTGATTTGCAAATTAAGGGCTCTAAACACCCAATTTATAGGGAAAGATTGAAGTCGCTTAACTTCATCTAAACACTAAAGTCAAGGAAGACAAATTGTCACTTTAATTTACTCACCACGTTTTCCATCTCAATTAAATGCTATCATTCTTTCGCCCAACTTGTCTTTAGATGAGGGATGGTAAGATAAAGATAAAATATACATGACAATTTCAATTTTCTTTTTCTTTTTTACTTTTTTGTGGGGGGAGAGGGTGGGGTTTATAGAAACCATCATTAGAGGGACCATGGGCGCCAAAAAAAGAAAGGTTGGGAACATCACCGGTACAAAGTAAAGTTCGGAGAAAAAAGTGCAAAAATGAATAAAGGTTGGAGACCAAAGCTATAATTTTCTCTACATTTAGGTTTGGCCAATGCTATTGTAAAATAAATTATCAAACAACTTGCAAGATAATATTTGTCCATACTATTATGGCACTTTGACTTGACTAAATCTTTCGTAGAAAATATAAAATTATTTCATTCGAGAAGTTGATGAGAGGCTAATATTATAAATTTAAATTCGTTCTCTAAGAGGCACAAATATGTGAAAATTCTTCAAAAATGTAACAATACAGTTAATAAAATTTCGTCATAGGTGGTGCACATTCATCTCTCTATTAATTGCCTCGTAACACTAGGAGCTCCAAGTGGTCCTTTTGTTGTACTCTTTTCAAGTCAAATATATGTAAAATGGCCAAACAACACGTATGAAATTACACATCCTAGACTTAATAAAGTTCATAGGAAAAAAAAAAATGTAAATTCAATTGCAGTTGATACGAGTTAACAAAAGCAATATTTTTCATTTTTTAAAATCAAACCTCCACAGAGGTGGAGTATTTATTAATCAAGGTAGACATTGTGTGATCCACAATTATCTTACAAAAATCCATGACATGTCATCGATGCTTAGTAAATCATTTCTGCATTAATTTGATATAGAAAAATCAATATATACGAACACGCGCGCACACACACATAAGTAATTGAAATATGTGCAGTGCATTTATTATTAATCTAAATTTCACTTTAAAAATCCATAACAGATTAGAGAATAAGCGATCTGGCTTTTTTCGTTTGAAAAGTATGTCGCTAATATAGTTAATCCAGTCGTTGATGCTCAATGACACTAAATGTAACTTCATTGCTAATTTGCGTGGATTTAGCCAAAAAAGATTTCGGTTGCTAATTGCAATGGAATCTTGTGTCACTAATGCAATAAAAAAAACATGCCAACGTCTAATTTTATGTTATAATTTTTTGATAGCATTGAATAAATATAAATATTGAAGAATAATATTTCCAATTGATTAATGAATAATATTAAAAACCTTAAATGAATTTGTGTTTTCCAAAAAAAAACTCAAACAAGAGTGATGACATGATCGCTAAACTATAAATATATATTGTGCAACATCATCCCTCCAAAAAAAAAAAAAATTCTTACTTTGGCTGGAGGTTGTGGAATAAATATGTACTAGTTGATACCATAATTCAACAAAGATTAGTAGTTTCATTCAGAGGTATCAATTCGGGTCAGGCGGGCTGCATAAGCCCGTCTCAAATGAAGCCCGGTGACGGCCTGCATTAAAAAAAGCCCGCGCCACGGTGAGTTGCGGGCCGGGTCAACCCAACCTACAAAAATTGAACACGCGCCCGGTCCATCCATCGACCCATCTGGGTCGAGCTCATGTGGGCTGCGGTTTAATCCGATTCGGCCCATATGAATAAAAAAATTAATTTTTTTTGAAATTACTAAAAAAATTTAGTTACCTATTGTAATTAAAAACAAAATGTTTACATATATAGCAAAAAATATATTAAATTACTAAATAAAAAATAAATAACAATGATAAATTCACAGTTGTTAATTTTTAAATTCAATTCTATTTTTTATATATATATTTAAAGACTAAAACAATACACATCTGTCACATCTTTCACTTTAAACGGCTATCTGCCATTTATTAAAAAAAAAAATCAAAATAGGACAGCGGTTAGAAGCTGAACCGCATGGGCTATGAACACCCTGCCCGGTTCGGCCTTCTCGGCCCATCAACAGCCCGTGGTTCGGCCTCTTCGGCCCGTGAACGGCCCGCTCGATTCACGGGCCGGCCCACAGTTCTAGGTCGAGATGAGTGGGTCGATGCAGATTCGGTCGACTCACCCGTCTTAACACCTCTTGTTTCATTGGCTTCAAAATGTCATTGATGCTCACAGGTGGAAACTGATGATTAACTGTTTCTATTCAGCCCAATAGCCCATGCAATATGGCAGCACTTTTCTAATGTCTTTTGTATTAAGGTAGTGTCCGAGCTCTCTGTCCAAATGAGGTTCCAGGCTTGGCGATTTTCTCCGAGAATTTTAAATCCGGCCACATTCGTTCGATTATCCCTCTCCTAATTTTCTGGTTAATTTATATGGGCAGAGAGAAATGATGACAAGTATAACGATATTAAAATGAATATAATCTCAATCATATGAAGAGTTTACAATAAGGTTCACTTGTTATCTATGGGCGGCTTTTTGAAGTATTCAAAATGGAAAGGAGACATTGACATAGCTCACAATTTTCGGTGTGCTATAAGAAAGCCAGTTCCCAAAAGGCCTCTAGCTGTCAAATGGGAAAAACCAAACCAACACATGGATGGGCTAAGCTTAATATTGAAGGCTGCTGTAAGCGTGAATTGGGTCTTATGGCTGGTGGAGGTATAATTAGGGATGGTAAAGGTTAATGTATCCGAGCCTTGTATGAATTTTATGGGCAGGGTAATGGTTTTGAAGCAAAATTACGAGCCATGCTAAGTGGTCTTTAGTTATCCACCTAGCCATAAATTATGTAGGTTCATCATAATTATCATCAATTTAGTTGATTCAGCCTTTGATACTCCACGGTGCTGAATGTATGTATGTATTTAGCCACAAAAGCTTTCGGTTGCTAATTACAATCGAATCTTATGTCACTAATAAGATCAAAAAAATTCATGAGTGAACATGACAATGTCTAATTTTATGTTATAAATTTTTATTAGCATTAAAAATATATAAATATTGAAAAATAATATTTCCAAATGATTAATGAATACTATTAAATACCTTAAATGAATTTGACTTCTCCAACAAACACAAACAAGTGGGACGACATGATCACTAGAATAATTTTTAAAATAATGTTAGTAGGAATAAATACATCTCTGAATGCTACAAATTAGACATCAATAAATTCAATTGTTTTTAAATGACTGAACTCATTTTAATTCTGTCAACTACATATGCACGAACAAGGCGCACGTGTTTGGAGGTGTTGAAATTATTTTTTAAATGCTTATAATTTGTTGATCATATGAAATGTGTGAAAAATAAGTATGTAGTAAATTGTGAATCTTATTAAATTTGTGAATAAAAAGTAATTATAATTTAAACTAAACTTATATTTCTGCCAAAGACAATGTATAGTCTAAGTTTTTTGATCAATTTATTTCAAAATAGCTTTGCCTAAACCTATTATATAAATTTAATATACAAACAACTCGTATGAAATTACATGTCCTAGACTTAATAAAGTTCATAGGGAAAAAAATTAAATTCAATTGCACTTGATACAAGCGTTAATAAGAGCTAGATTTTTCATTTTTAAAATTAAACGGACCACAAAAGGTAGACATTGTGTGATCCACAATTATCTTACAACAATCTATATCATGTCATCAATGCTTAGGAGATCATTCATGTATTAATCGATTTAAAAATCAATATATATGAAAACACACAATCACACATAAGTAATTGAAATATGTGCAATGCATTTACTATTAATCTAAATTTCACTATAAAAATTCATAACATATTAGAGAATAAACGAGTTGGCTTTTTCGTTTGAAAAGTATGTTGCTGATAATCTCGTAGTTAATCTAATCGTTGATGCTCAACGACGCCAAATGTAATTTCATTGCTAATTTGCGTGGATTCAGCCAAAAAAAAAAAAAGATTTTGGTTGCTAATTGCAATGGAATCTTGTGTGATAATACGATAAAAAAAAAAAAAAAAATTAATTGCTCAACATGCCAACGTCTAATTAATTTTATGTTATAAGTTTTTAATAGCATTAAATAAATATAAATATTGAAATATAATATTTCCAAATGATTATGAATAATATTAAAAACCTTTAATAAATTTGTGTTCAAAAAAAAAAAAAAAAAAAAAAAACTCAAACAGGAGGGATGATATGAAGATAATTGCATATTTGGTCCTCCAATCTTTTAAAAACGTTGGGAATATACTCTTAACCTTTAAAAATAGCACGAGACATTTCCAACGTTTGAAAAACTTGATGTGGTAGGTTTTTTATGAAGAAAATTGTCATTCTCTTTAAATAAACAAAAAAGAAAAAAAGATTGAAAACTAACCAAATGTACTCCAAAAAATAAAAAGTAGGAAATGTACCCCAAAAATAAAAGGTAACAAAGAGGTCATCTTATTTATCAAACCTCAAAATTCAAAATTCACCATCATCCTCAAAACCCCAAAATCCACCCAAGAAATAAAAAGTTTTCAATCAATTTCTTTCTTTTTTCTTGTTTTTTTTTTTTTTTTTTGTTTATTTAAAGGGAGGTGCAATTTTATCGTAAAAGACCTATCATATCAAAATTTTCAAACATTGGGATGCCTGATACTATTTTTAAAAATTAGGAGTATATCCCCAACGTTTTTAAAAAGTTGGAGACCAAATATAAAATTATCCCAAACTATAAATATATATTGTGCAACATCCCCCACCCAAAAAAAAAAAAGTTCTTACTTTGGCTGGAGGTTGTGGATCGAATAAATATGTACGAGTTGACAACAAAGATTAGTAGTTTCATTGGCTTCAAAATGTTATTGATGCTCACATGTGGGAATTAATGATTAACATGTTAATCAGGGTAAATAACATATATACACTACATTTATCATTGAATGTCAATTTTACTCGACTTTCTCAAAACTTAGAGTATTACTGGATTCATGATGAAAATTTAGAACAGTACTAGCATACTAGCTCTTAACTAACATATTAATATTAAGCCCAATATTATCTCATCTTCCCAAAACAAAAAATTTACGGATAAGGCTCGATCGTTACAAATCAGTGAAATTTATCAGCTTGATAATGGCGATTTCAAAATTCAAAAATGAAATCGGATATTGTTATTCACTCTTGATACAAGGATCTTGCAAGAAAAAAAAGTGGGGTTTCGTCACTAGGTTTCGATCCAAAAATCTGGTGACTTGGTTTGCAGAAAAACTTTTGGAAACTTCATTTGAAGATATTCAATTACAGAGTTGGATTAACAAGGTTCTAAATTTTTTTCCCGAATTTAGTAACATATGCGATTGTTAATCAATGGTACCGCATCTGTAGAAATTGTTTTCCTTTATTCGAATCAATGATTGTTATGGATATATTAAAGCAATAACAATAATTCTATGCTATTGATTATTGGACCACTTAGTTTTATCCCGTGTTTTGTAGGAAAATTTTCTTGATGTTGATACTATTATGATTATGCTCATATTCAGCACATTTGAGAACTAATTTTGATATTTTTTGTTTATGGTCAGATTCATGAGTGGCTATAGATGATTATTGATTGATGATTGCTGCATCTTGGATAAAGTAGGATATACGGGTATTTGAAGAACGTGCCATGGATTGAAGAGCTCCATGTGTGTTAAAGTAGATTACAAAGGCATGAAGTAGTTGATTTGTCGCCAATGAATTAGACTGGTAGCTCTTTTTTTCCATATGTAGTTAATAATTGATTGATGTATAAATACTGCACTGTTGATATTTTGTTAGTTCATTTGAACAATCATCCACAACAATATGTATTAATTTCAGGATTTATTTTCATTTTGTTATTAATTACAATGAAATAGCTTGCTGCATTATCCTATGTATTAGTATTCTAGCTTCCCTCCTCCCTAAGGTCAATTGAGGTGAAAGCAATGGCGACGGGATTGGAGACAGCCGCCGGCATCGACGACCAAGAGAAGGTCCACGACAGCGCTATGCTCTTTAATCAGTGGTCCTACGACGGTGTTGAGATCAGTGACCTCTCCGTGGAGGACTACATCACAACAAATGCTTCCAAGCATACAACATATATTCTCCACACAGCTGGAAGGTACCAAGCAAAGCGTTTTAGAAAGGCTCAGTGCCCAATTGTTGAGAGGCTAACCAATTCTCTGATGATACAAGGACGTAACAATGGGAAGAAGCTGATGGCAGTTCGCATTATTAAGCATGCTATGGAGATCATCCATTTGCTAACTGACCAAAACTCCATTCAAGTCATTGTTGATGCTGCTATCAACAGTGGGCCAAGAGAGGATGCTACCCGTATCGGATCTACCGGGGTGGTCAAACGACAGGCTGTTGATATTTCTCTCCTGCGACGCGTCAATCAGGCAATTTACCTTCTAACAAATGGAGCTCGTGAAAGTGCTTTCCGGAATATCAAGAGCATTGTTGAGTGCCTTGTTGATGAACTTATAAATGCTGCCAAAGGATCTTCTAACAGCTATGCAATTAAAAAGAAATATGAGATTGAGCGAGTTGCAAAGGCCAACTATTGAGAGTGGATACCGAAAAACTCTGTTTCAGAAGACAATTTTGTTTGGCTCATTGCCTTTTATCTTTTATGACAGTTCTGTGAAAGTTGCAATGAAGCAAAATGATGTTTATTTATTAGCATTTATGGGTTAAGTTTTTTGCCTGTTTACTTCAAACTGGAGTTGCATGTCTGCCTTTTTTACTGACTTCGAATTTGAAAATCAGAAAAAAAAAAATGTTGTTGATGCTGGTATCATATGGTACCATATGTTTATGAGGTATAATATGATGGTGTATCTATGTGTGAATACATGAAGGGAGACATGCTTTAATTGTTCGAATTAATAGTTAGAGTTATTGCCGTGTTATGTTATGTGATAATGAGTAAATCAGTTTTTAACATGCTATTAGTGATGTATTTGATTCCTTCACACAACAGACTTTAGCATTGTCATGAGTATATATATTGATTATACTATGTTTAAGAAGCAGCATTTCAATATTGCGTATTATATGATGGTATACAAGCTAAAATTTGCATTTTGAATTGTAATAAAAAATACATCTTCAGGAAAGTGAATGACAAAATGAATTTCAATGGAACATAGTAACTTTGATATGTCATACAACTACTACAAACAGATAGAAGACATGGTCGATGTGTCCATGACTCCCTGCTTTGCATATAACATTATTATATTCCAAAACATAAGAACATTAGCACACATCTCGCCTTTTCATTTCATTGTAATAGCAACTTAGGAACAAATGATTACCAACGCATTCATTCAAAAATATAAACAAACTACAAAATCACAAAAGAATGAATTATTTGCACAAATGGTCCCTAAATTTTGTACTTATTGCGGGTTGAGGACCTATCTTTTTATTTTTGACAGTTTAGCCCCTATTTCAAATGTTTTTGGCGTCAATGGTCCTTTTCATTAATTTCTATCCAAATTACCATGAAATTTGACGGTAGAAATTTTTTTTATTTCAAAAGGTCTTATTTGCACAAATGGTCCCACGACTTTTGTAAAGAAAAATTTGCTGCAAAAGTTCCTAATCTTTCAAAAAGTATTGAAAAGTCCCATAACCTTTTAATCCTAACACATATGACCCCAAATTTTTTGACAATTTTACCTCTAACTTAAATGAATTAAAAATAACCCATAAACCTTTTCAAAAATACAAATAAGTCCTAAATCTTTTTATTTTTTACAGGTTTATACTTAAAATAATAAAAAGCGTGTCATCAAGTCCCAAAATTTTTAAATTTGTTCACCAAAATGACATTTAAAATGTGTTTGATTAAAATCAGATTTTTTTTAGTAAAAATTGATGAAATGTGTGGTTAAAAAGTTGTGGGACCATAAAATATGTGGTTAAAATTAATTGTTGACTTTGACTTTAACTTTTAGCAAAATCAAAATTTAAAACAAGCGGCTCTTAGTCTCTCTGATTTTGTCCAAGAGTCCATTAATTAATAAAAAATTATACCCATAATCAAAATTTGACCAATTTAAAATTTTAATTTATTTTTCATGCCAATTTTAAAAAAAGGTGGTGGTGGGCTGAAAATTGTGAAGAATTTTTTTTCTTTAATTATTATTTAGTAATTGGTAGAGCTGGCAAATGGGCTAGATGGTGGCCCAACTCGAAATTAGGCAGGCCACATAAAAGATTGGGTTGGGCTAATCACGACCCGATTTTACATGGTGGTATTTGTTAGGTCAACCCAACCGATTTTTAACACAGGGCCAATGGGCCAGCCCAACTTACATTTTTAACTTATTTTTTCAAAATAATTACTTATAATTTTATAAAAAAAACAAAATAAAATTAAAAAAAATTAAAAAATTTATTTAGCCCGTCTAATTTCAGGTTGGGCCATTCCATCTAGCCCATTTGCCAGCTCTACCAATTACTAAATAATAATTAAAAAAATTCTTCACAATCTTCAGCCCACCACCACCTTTTTTTAAAATTGGTATGAAAAATAAATTAAAATTTTAAATTGGTCAAATTTTGATCATAGGTATAATTTTTTTGTTAATTAATGGACTAATGGACAAAATTTGTAGAGACTCTAAGAGCCCGTTTGTTTTTAATTTTGATTTTGCTAAAAAGTTAAAGTCAAAATCAACAACTAATTTTAACCACACATTTTATGATCCCACAACTTTTCAACCACACATTTCAACAACTTTTACTAAAAAAATCTGATTTTAATCAAACACATTTTAAATGTCATTTTGGTGAACAAAATTAAAAATTTTAAGACTTGATGACACACTTTTTATTATTTTAAGTGTAAATCTGTAAAAGAATAAAAAGATTTAAGACTTATTTGTATTTTTGAAAAGGTTTATGGGTTATTTTTAATTCATTTAAGTTAGGGGTAAAATTGTCAAAAAAATTGGGGTCCTATGTGTTAGGATTAAAGGTTATGGGACTTTTCAACACTTCTTGAAAGATTAGGGACTTTTCTTTGCAAATTTTCCTTTACAAAAGTCAGGGACCATTTGTGCAAATAAGACCTTTTGAAATAAAAAATTTCTCCCAAATCAAATTTCACGGTGATTTGGATGGAAATTAATGAAAAGGACCATTGACGCCTTAAAAACATTTGAAATATGGACTAAAGCGCCAAAAATAAAAGATAGGTCCTCAACATGAGAAGTGCAAAAGCCAGGGACCATTTGTGCAAATAATCCCAAAAGAATTACACAAAGATTTTGATGTTCGAACACAAAATAAAAAACACTAGAATTAAGGCCTAAGGTGAGCGAAAGGAAAAAAAAAATTCACTAGGTCCTACAGTAAGAATTGTCGTTGCATCAAGTTGCGATTCAAGCTTCTCGATAGCAAACTTGTATAAATGGACAGCCATGTCTTGGCGAGCCACCACCATGTGTCAAACTTTTTCGACATCTCGTTAATCTTTTTTCTCAAATATGTACTCTGCATATTTCACCACTAATATACCACAGTCGCCCCTACAGCCAGATTAATTAGATCCATTAGTTAATGAATTCAAAAACACTTATCAACATTTGCATGTAACAACAATGGACTACAATATCAGCAATTATGGAGAATATTATATTTGCATTCATAATCAAATGTTGGGTTTACAAATGCAACAATTTGAATGAAATTTTGTTTTCTCCGTACATATATCAAAATTCCGATTGTGATTGGGATAATATCGTCATATTAACCCAATTAACAATGGGCGTTATCTACTGACTATGGATCACACTTATAGATAACGAGGTTGACAAAAGCGTAGCACCGGACGTAACATCATTCATCATCGGGTGATACATGCAACATGACTAAGAAAAATAAATTCGATTACAAAGGTATAATATTAAAAATGCGACAATGAGAAACAACGTACGGTAATGGACCGGATGCTAAATTACCAGTAATGACGTAAACGATTTCACGAAATGAAAAGCAGACGTCACTAACAAATGGATATATAAATGACATTAAAGTTATCTTGTAATCCGACAAGTAATAGGGTACTATTTCACTTTGACGTCAATACCATACTTTGTGTTTTCAACATTATAATTATAACAAAAGATTTGATATCATAATTAAAATAGTTAATCTCAAATCAACCACGTAATTTACTACTACATAAGCATAGCTTTTAACGGTGACATTCATAATTATCATAATTTTCACAAATGAGCACGTATTCAAAACATTATTGGCAAACATGAATATAACGACAAATGAGTTTAAAAAAAAAAAAAAAAAAAATCGCCTCCAGGTTGAACATGTACATATTGTTTAATTTCACATATAAAAGCAAAGAAAATCGAACTCATGAGAAATAGATATTATGTATAATTGATTTTCACATAGAGCACTAATTTACCCTATTGGCTTAAATCTCCATGGCATTACTAACCAGAAATTAGAAGCTGTAGATTACATAATTACAACATGAAAAGTCTGCTAAACCTACAACAACAAAGCAAAATACACAAAATCATAGACAAAATTGTCCAACACTTTTTCTTGTCCAATACTATATTCGGACCCAAACGTCCAAATCTTGGTCATTATTCTTTGCATCGGAAATTGGGAATGTATAATACCATAAAACTTACATTTTATCCTTCATGAACTGGAATGATAAACTTCTTCTTTTTCGACTTATTAACGACTTTAGAGCTGGCAACGACTTCTCTTTAGGGCGACAATATTTCTTCTTTTTTGCTTACGTGCCTTAATTTGGTGCTATTACGAGTTGATGTTATGATAAAGAAAGTTGAGTTGCAATGGCAAGGAAGGAAATGGAGGAGCTCTTGGAAGAAGCGAGGGAACAAACCAAGTACCAAAGACACTTAAGATGAAGAAGAAGGAGCCAACCAAATTAAGCGAAATTGAATTCGAGTGAAAGCGGCACCGTTTACTATGTAACTAAATAATTGAAATTGTATTACGTTTCTTTGATTGCATTTTAGAAACATGTTTTATTTTGTTTTGTCGATATATGTATTCAAGCTGAAGAGAGAATTCCACGTTGATGCAATGGCTAAGCGCTGCGAGCTTTCTCCTCCCAATTTGAATTTCGTTCTTCCTAATCTCTTCTTGTTCTTCATTTTAATTTTACCCATTATGTAATTGAGCTGATTTTATTAAATATAAGTTGAGATTTACAAATTGAGTTCCAGTTCTTGATTTTGAGTGAGATTTGACATTGTTGAAGTCTCATCCATTACAATTCTTTGTTGTAGATGATATATTACAGAGAGATACAAAATGGATCAACAGTTGAAAATGAGCTTGCATGTGCAAGAGCTAGAATGAAACACTATGCTAATGTAAATCGAGCAGAGAGGCATTTTCGGGTTGGAGATTGGGTATATTTGAAGTTATACCCCCCTCATCAACAACAACGTGGTGAGGAGAATTAATCGAAACTTAGCCCCAAATATTATGGACCTTACGGGGCTGTGGATAAAGTTGGAGAAGTAGCATATAGATTGGACCTTCTGTGGGGACTAGAATTCACCCATGTTTCATGTATCATTCTTTGAAGAAGAAAATTGGGGACAAAGCAATGAGAATTGCAAATCTTCCTGTGGACATCTCTACCATAGCCTTAGACAAACAGCCATTGAGAGTTTTGCGGGCCGAATCTATAAAAGGAGAGTGAGGTGGAGTTAAATAGCCGATCTGGTGGACTCATCGGATCGAGGAAGAAGCCATATGGAAGGATTCTACAAATATTCGGATGCAATATTCTACATTCAAACATTAGGGACAAGGTTTAGATAAGCGGGTGAGTTGTTATGATGAAGAAGTCGAGCTAAAGTGGCAAGGAAGGAAAGCGATGAGCTCTTGGAAGAAAAGAGGAACAAACCAAAAGCACAAAGTGACTTAAGATGAAGAAGAAGGAGCCAATCATATTGGCGAAATTTGAATTCGAGTGAAGCGGCACCGTTTTACTATTTAACTAAATAATTGAAATTGTATTACGTTTCTTTGATTGCATTTTAGAAACACGTTTTTGTTTTGTTTGCTTATATATGTATTGACTAAAGAGAGAATTCTACGTTGATGCAATCTAAGCGATTTGCGTGAGCTTTCTCCTCCCATTTTCGAATTATGTTTTCCTAATCTCTCTTGTTCTTCATTTTAATTTTATCAATTATGTAATTGAGATGATTTAATTAAATATAAGTTGAGATTTACAAATTGAGTTCTAGTTAGTGAGATTTGCCATTGTTGAAGTCTCATCCATTACAGTTGATGGCATCATTTGATTACTGATTAACTAATAGAAAAAAAAAAATAGATGTGAGCATACCATAAAGGTATTCTATTCAAAATATGTAAAAATTATTTTCGATGTGAGCATACCATCGTTTGGGTTCTTCCATAGAGTTTTCCTTTTACCGAGGGTGTGGAGAAGAAAGTGTGTGGAAGAAAGCGTTGAAAGTTGTGATGCTAGGAGGGTAATTTTGGAAATATACATTTATTGTTAATCTAATTAATTGTTGATAAGAATTGTTGCCTCGAAATTTAGCAATTCAGGTTATTAATTTTATTTGAATTTGAATTAATTTTATATATATATACAATAATATTAAATAAAAATGGTAATGTTTGTTATGAAACTAGAGAAAAAGAGAGGAAAAATATAAGAAATGCGAAGTTGAATTGTATGTTTCATTATAAATATGGACCTATATTTATAGGATTCCAAAGTAGGTTACAAAGAGATTTGGATACAATCAAACAATGCTTATCTAAATATACTGATAAGACTAAGTATCCTGATAAGTCTAAATAGTCATCAATAATTATCTCATAATTTTACTACACTCCCCCCTTTGATGACTATTTCTACAATAACTGTCTCCTAAAAACTTTGTTTGATAAAAATCCAATGAGACAAAATATCAAACGAAAAGAAAAAAGAGTACATTAATTGTTAAAGTTTTGGAATATTAAGAAAATGCTGCCTCATTAAAACATTGCTAGGAAAATCCAGTGGGACAAAACCTGGACTAAAGAAAAAGAGTACAGCTACTCTCCTAATATTAATCACTGAAGATCTTTGAGTCGACACATCCCAATCTCGTGTACCAATTTCTTGAATGTAGATGTCGGCAATGCTTTTGTGAATAAGTCAACCAAATTGTCACTTGAGCTTAATTTGTTGAACATCAATGTCACAATTTTCTAAAACTTCGTGTATATGGAAGAATTTTGGAAAAATATGATTTGTCATGTTCCATTTGATGTAGCCTCCTTTGAGTTGTACAATACAAGCTACATTGTCTTCATATAATATTGTTAGATTATCCTTTGTTGAAGGTAATCCGCATGATACTTGGATATGATGTGTCATGTTTCTCAACTATACAAATTCTCGACTTGCTTCGTACATTGCAATAATTTCGAGAATGATTTGAAGATGTTGTTGTCAATGTTTGCTTCCTGAATCTCCATGATATAGCTGTTCCTCCACCTGTAAACACATATCTGTTTGTGATTTAGCTTTATGTGGATCAAAGAGATAACACGCATCTGCATATCCTACTAAAGACGATCCTAATTTTTGTGAATAAAATAATCTCATATCAACAGTACCTTTTAGGTAACGAAGAATGTGTCTAACATCATTCCAATGTCTTTGAGTGCGTGCTGAGCTATATCTTGCAAGGAGATTTCTGAGAAAAAGCTATGTTCGATTGAGTGCAATTTACAATATACATTAATACGTAATTGCACTTAAGTATGGTATTCGGGTCCAAGAGTTATTTTCCCATCTTCAAGTGGGCGAGAATGGATCATTTTCACTTCAAGTGATCGAACTACCATATGCAATGTCAATGGATGTGCTTTATCCATATACAAAGCGTTTTAAGACTTTTCATGTATAAGAAGATTGATGAACAAATAATCATTCTAAGAAATGTTCAATTTGTAATCTAAGACAGAATTTGGTTTTTCTCAAATATTTCATCTCAAATTCATTTTTTAAATAATTCATAGTTTTGTTGAACTTTTCACGAGTTCCTATAAGGTTTAAATCATCAACATAAACTGTTACAATTGCAAATCCAATATATGTTTTCTTTATAAAAACACAAGGACATACATCGTCGTTTTGTTTTTGGATCTTGATTGAGTTTTCACACACAAGATTTTGAGGTCGGAGTTAGACTTATCTCTTGATATTGTTGTTGAACAATGAATTGTTTGCACAATAGAAATAGTTTTCTTTACTTTTCAACAATTTAAGCCTTGGGCAGAGGCGATTCAAACGCATGTTCGACTGTGATAAAAGTTACTTTTTAAAAGTAAGTTACGATTTACTTGCATGCTACCGAACATTCCATTAACATGGTATCTAAAGAGGCAAATGTTATAAGCTATTTATGAAAATTGAACTGTGTTAAATAATAGACAGAGCTTTTCTTGTATAAGAAAATGTGGGAGGTCCAAAAGGAAAAGGCAGAATGAGTATCAAATTTTGAGTCAAAACTTTGCACATGTTTTGGTAGAAAACGACAGATTTGTCGTGTCTTAAAATAGAGCTATTTTAATTAATCAATGCTTAGCTATAATTCTTTAATATGAGTTGTCATAACTTTTCCTTAATCTTTCTTATTTCTTTAGCTGTTAATTTATTTTCATTTAGTACTTGACTAAGAGCATCTTCAATGCTAGTTTCTATTTTAAATGATCAATTGATGTAGCGATAAAGCTGGAAGGAACAAAATTAATGTGGCGTCATTTATTTTAGAAGGTTGTTGATAAAATGTCCATTTTAGGCGACATTGACACCTTCTATGATAAATATTATCGCATTATTATCTATTTTTCTCATCTATTTTTTTTTTTCTCTTTCCTCATTACATTCTCTCCTCTTCATTTCTTTTCTATGTCTTGCCACATAGACTTTTTGAAAATGTCTAACATTGGAGATAATTCTCCACAAATTCGACATCTCAGATTTCTTTTTAAAATTATTGTTCTAAAATATGTAAATATATTTATAATTTCTCAAAAAGTGAGCGTGGCATATTTCTTTAAGAGAGACGCGAAATAGTTTTCTCGTCATGTGTTATGCCCAAATTAGAAGATCGTTATGCGACGTGTTGTCATTTTATAAGGCACGTGTCAAAATTTTATTGAAAGACAAAATAAGTAACTATTTTATTTACGACAAAAAAATAGACATGCTTGCTTTTGGGACCCAAGCCCAAAGCCTAGTGTTGCAAGCTCGAGCTCAGATCCACTGGTGACGCAAGAGTTGGTTCAAACCTTCAATTCTTCTCCCATATCTACACATTTAGAAGACTTGAATTTCCCACCAATTTTCAATGATAAATGTGGTCACTTTACATTTAATTTCTTAATAATGTGAAAATGATTTCAAGCAAACGACAAATGACGATGAATTTCCACACTGACTGCCTCCTCTTTTTTATCTCACAACAAGCGAACGGCACAACTCTCACTCTAGCTAAACTAGCTTTCTCACAATTTATTCATAATGTATTTGATTGATGAACCTCGGGATTGCATTTCAAACACTCTTGCTGTCGAGGTTGATGAATAAAATCACTATTTTATCTTTTTAAAAAATGAAAATAATTTCAAGCAAGTAAATATACCACAATTATATCATTTTTATGAAATACAAATAATCTATATTAAAATTCTTGTGAGGAAGATTAAATAGTATTAAGTAATATTAATGAAAAAAGGGAAATTAGCGCAAATTATCTCATCATCTTTGACCTCGGTCTGAGAAATGATCTCTAACGTTGTTTTTGGCATAGAACACATTAACCTATGTGTTTTATTGTGCAATTAGTCCTTATTTGATAAAAAAGATAAATATTACGATAAAATTGTAATTTGATTCTTAATCTTTGCAAAAGATGCAAATGGGTTTGATATTTTTATTTTTTTACATATATAAAAAAAAATTAATGAGTTTTTATTTTATTTTTGAATTAACACTTTATTGACTAAATTGATAATGTACTAAATTGTTTTATATATTTTATGAACTATTATAAAATAACTAAAATTTAAGCTCATAATTATAAATAAATATGTTAAATAAAATTATTTTATTATCATTAAGTAATTATAAATTATTAAATTTTTTATGTTATCGTTACAACATATATAAAAAGAAAAAAAAAATTATCACAAATTTGATGCTCAAATACTTTTATTTAATTGAACTATTAGTTTATTAACTACAAATATTAGAGCTCCAATTGTTTTCTTCATATTTTAATTTATCGTTCAAAAATATAGAACACATAATGTGTTAATAAATTTTTATGTTAAAATAATATAATAAGATTGGTTCAATGTCATAAAATTATATACGCCATTTTGTAATTTATTTAACTCAATTTTTATTCAAGTTTTCAAATCACATATACTTAAAGCGCAATAATTTTACATTTTTCTCTTATGAAAAATCAAGTTAACACGACAATAGTGATATATTTAAGATGCTAAATTAAATATTATTTAATAAATGTACACGACCCATTTGCACATTTTACAAATATTAGGAATCCAATTACAATTTTCTCTAATTAAAACTAATGTCATATTTTTTTTTTTTATCAAATAAGGATCAATTACGCACCAAAACACATAGATTAGGGTCTTTTGTACCAAAAATAAGCGTTAGAGATTATTTACCGACCGATGACAAAGGTTAGGGAACATTTGCTCAAAATTCCCATGAAAAATGTTAAAATTTATACATTATATTGTCTAGTAGTTATTAATACTATAGGTCAAAAAATTTATCTTCACTATTTAGGTGCTCTCTCTATGGTAGAAGTGTCAAGTTGACTTGTGCTAGACATTTTAGAATCTCGAGTTCGATTGTGGATCGGTCCACGTGGACTGCCAACTACTACTTGATACATACTATTGAAGAGTAAATTTAAATAAATAGTTTAAACTTTCATATGATGTACTCACAACATTTTATATTGTGTATGTGTTAAGTCTTTGATAAAAATATTAATCTAACATGCACGCTAGGAAGCATGCTGAAGGCTAAATTCAAATTAATGAACGTGTCTAATTTTTAATAGCTTAAATTTTTAAATGATATCTCAACATATGTACGTCGCCTCTAATGGCCATATATAATTGTCATTCGAGACCCTTTTACACACCGGCCTCCAAAATTATTCCACAAAGATGAAGAGAACTTATATATAAGTTCTTTTAGCACACGTTTAATAAATATGTTTCAGCAAACTGGATAGTACAACAGCTGTTGGAAACTTATTGTGACAATTCATAAAGAGAAATGTTCATATTTATTTATTATTTTGTTGTCCAGTTAGCCATATGATGTACTAATTTATCAATGAATTGAACAATCCCTCATAGACGAAATCACGAGCCTGCATTGCAAGGATGAGTAGGTCATCTAAGGCAGTGGCTGCAACAACTGTGGGCATTGACACTAGACATCAGTCTGATGGCAGGGTTGCGTTGCATTTGGCGAGGGTGGCATTGACACTAGACATCGGTCTGATGGCAGGGTTGCGTTGCATTTGGCGAGGGGCGTTGTAACAATTACACAGCATCTGGAAGTCAATAAGTCAACGATAAGAGCTGGAGAAACAATATTTACCCTGGTCATAGCAAATACTCCAGATGAATTGCTAGTTGCATTGGCAATGGCAGTTCCATTTGGGCATTGCAACTCCACACCAGCATATGTGCATGTTGGGATTTTTGTGATCTCAAATAAACTCGAGGTAGTAATAATTAATAGAATCCAGTTATATTTTCATAGCCTAGAGTCAGGAATTGAAAGATAGTTGTATAGTCCCACTCCATGATATATGTCGGTCCAAATTAATGAAAGACATGTGTAAGTCACTTGAAAATTTTAACATACCTTGGGATTGACCTAGTTTAAAGTGGGATGGCTAAGTTTAGAATATAATATTATTAAGATATATATATTTAGGGTATAATATATTATGGATCAATATATTATACTACTACCATAAACATATATATATAATACATATTACACACATATATTAAATTAGTGCTT
Organism: Forsythia suspensa; assembly: GCA_023638005.1. Lineage (NCBI taxonomy): Eukaryota > Viridiplantae > Streptophyta > Magnoliopsida > Lamiales > Oleaceae > Forsythia > Forsythia suspensa. Next base: position 34,996 of record JALRMA010000360.1, read on the forward strand.
GGTTTTGGGCAAAATCACCACCAATATACACACACGGAAATCAGCAGAGCAGCCAAACCAAAGCTTCAGCCAACCTTTAATTTTCTTAGTGAAAATTGCAGCCACTTCTCTTCTTATATTTCTTTGGTGAAATTGGTCATTCTTAGTTTGTCTTTATTATTTGGTGTTATTTTTGTGGAGTGAAACAGTATTAATCTAAGCCCTGTTAATTGTTTTTGAAAGAAACAAAGATTCGGTGAACTATTTTCTCCAACAATTGGTATCAGAACCTCGGTGGCATCTTGTAGTGCAAGAAAATTAATTTTGGATTGTTAGATTAACGAAGAAGAAGAAGCACAAATCGCCTATCCATTTTTCGTCCAAAAGCAGACGTCATCTTTGTGAACGGAGACCATATTCCCGCCCGGCGTCAAGGCGGGCCCGACGATGAGAAGCGTGTGACGCTGGGGGGGCAATAGAGGCGGCGCGTGGACTTGACTCTGATTCTTTCAGGATGGCGCGTGGGGGCGCGTGAAGAGGTTTTCGACGAGTGGCTAGCGGCGTTGTGATCCTTGTCCTATTTCTGACATTCTGTGGTGGTCAATTATATTTTTGGTAGTCCGGACGGCTTGGACGGTGGTTCGATAGTGAAGCGTATTTGGCGTTTGCAAAACCTTCGTGGTTTTTCCAACTTGTGTGGTTCTTTGGAATTCTTTTAATTTGTTTTGAATCTCTCCTATTTAATACGGACCGTCAGATTTGGTTCGTTATGGTAAATTGGCTAATCTCTTTTATATTTCAGTACTAGCGGTCATCGTGTGGGATGACCATTATGTTTGGGGTTACATCTCGATCTTGGAATTGTGTATCAAAATATATAGATTAGGATTTGTTGTGCCAAAAAACAAAGGTTGCCATTTCCACACTAAGGTAAAGGTTAGGGAATCATTTGCGCCAATCATTTGCGACAATTTTACCTCCCACTAATAAAAGAAAAAAAAAGTGAGAGGACCATTTTTACACCTAAATAGATAGGTTTTAACGGAATCTGTTAAAAAGGATCAATTCATGCACCTAAATGGATATGTTAGAGACCATTACGCTAAAAATGAAAAGTTAGAGTTCATTTGTGCACTAATATCATCACGTTATGGACCATTTGCATCAATTTTCCAATGAAGATATATTCACAAAACATGAAAATCGAGGTTCCATTCCATAAAAAGACCCTTTTGGTACTTTGTTTTTCAAGCAATTTGACAACTGGGCAAAGTAGAGAGACACGGTTGAAAGTTAGATTAACTTACTACGGAAAGGAGGCGCTACGACACCAACAGTGCTATTGACAGCACAACGAACAGTGCCATTAACATTTAGCTCGGCACGGAGTCCAGAGTAACGGTTGGGCTTGTGCAATTGAGGCTGCCATTATAGCCATGGAGAGAAATCAAGACTCTGTTTTTGAGAGCCATTTTTATTGAAATTGTTGCTAATTAATTTAGATGTTGAGTGATTTGCAAATTAAGGGCTCTGAGAGCGCCCAATTTATAGGGAAAAATCGAGGTCAATATACTGCAGTTTTTTTTTTTTTTTTTTTTAAATAAAGTCAAAGGAAACAATATATTAAACAAACATTATCGCGTGCTACTCTACAAACAACTCGCACATCACCTAGCCTGTCATTAGATCAGTGATGGTCCAATTAATGACACTAGCGGATAAAAAATTCCGGGATCATCCAAGTTATATCTCAATTTCATTTTGGTCACTCAACCTCAATTTTTTCCTTATCAGATTTTGTTACAATTTTATCACTCTGTCTATATTTGTTAATTACAGATTTGATTAACCAAATGATATTGGAGCGTAATTAACTTCACATAAATTTTTACCCGAAACCAGGAAAGAGGAGGTGTATCGTGAAATTTTTAATTACTTGCGCGCACACTTCTTACTTTTTCTATAAATTACAAATTTTTGGATTGTCTTGTTTCCATTGATGAATTAAGGGGTCTGCTGTGGGAAAAATAATAAAAATTTGACCGCAATGTGAAATCTTTTTTTTTTTTTTTTTTTTTTTTTGGCAAAACCATCAACCGGATTCTAATTATGCCATAAGCGCCAACAAGAAAATGAAAATGTGTTTGGAAAATTGTGTGACAAATAAATATAAGGGTAGTACGTGTTGGACATTATGAATATTCTATTCCCCGCTCTCAATGAAATTAATGCTCGACTTTAGCTACACTATGAACGGCCGAAGGTAGTAAAACCTCTAGTGGTGACCCATCTAGCCAGGGGCATATATAACTAGGATTTTGAACTTCTTGTGGGCAAATGAAGAGATAATAATTTAAAAATAATTACGCATCTACTATGCTGATTAAAAAAGTAACATAACATGAAACTATTATATCATATCATATCAAACAACATTGTGTAGTTTCTACATAAATTCCAATATGCATTTTTTTTCCAACAAAAAAAAAAAGCAAAACAAATCTTTATTACAAATTGTATAAATTATTGCATTTTATTTAGGTCTTCATAGTTATTTCTCTCGCTAGGTGATTGAAATTGGCGCTGGTCTTGGTTTTTCACAAGAAATTTCTCCATATCTAGGAAAAAAAAAAGCATTAGAGTGCCTTGCTTCTTATTTTTCCTCCACTTGCCGGATTTCCCTTCTCTTAATGCGAGCCTCCATTTTTGTTTTCTCGTGATTTCCCGAACTTTATTTCGGTACAGAGACCGAGTGAAAAGCTTATTCGGTTGATTGATTTGCCAAAAGTTTGATTCTTTGCTCACGAGCTCATGGAGAGAAAGAGAATTGAAGCTTTTCAATTTTTAAATGCTAATTGTAGAAGAATTCCAATGCTGCTAGAATTAGAGATGGCACATACAAGATTTTGTTCTAAATTAGTTTTAGCTATTCTCAACCTTTGCTGAATTAATTTCAGCCCTTTATTCAAATGTGATGGCGGCGTTAGGGAAACGTGATATAGATTTGGGTATTGGTTGCAGCAGCGGCGAATCGCGATGACTGTTGTGGTTCTCCGAACAAGATGAAGTGTTTTTGTTTCTTTTCTTTTTTTAGTTTCTTTTTATTTTATCTATGTATTTGCTTGTTTGAAATGGTGACATCGTCTTGACGGATTTTTGCATAGAAATCATGAGCTAGGACGAACCATGCTAAATAACAAAATGTTGAAGTTAAAATTTACTAAAAAACAAAAGTGTAACAATGGGTAAAGGTTGACAACAAAACTTATAATTTATCCCGATTCAAAAGAGGCTTAGAAACATCCATATAAAAAATAGAAAAGTTTCAACTCCAAAATAAATCTTGTTTCTATGCTTAAACTAATAAATGTTACAATTCATAAGCCTACAAAAATATAGGATTGTACTATAGCTTTTCTGTTATGGATATTGGATAAGCCCAATAAATAGATTTTAGGAAAATCTAAAAAAGATTCAAATCCAAAGAATTTATGTATTGTTAAATTATATAGTATATTACAGGGTTAGATGCCGTTCTAAAAATAGTGCGACACTGCATAATTTCTTTTTAGACAACTTTTTTATCCATTTTACTACCTCGTCCCCTGTGGGTGCCACATGATAAATTTATTATCACAATTTAATACAACAGCTGTAAGAAATTTATTGTCACAATTTAGTTCAAGAAACTTTGATATTTATTCAGTGCATAGACATAAACTGTTTTCTCTATACGAAAACAGGATTTCTATAACGGTCCATATTCACAACGAGAACCTTACAGATTTATTTATATATTTAGGTTGTTGGCCAGTCTTATGTACTAATTAATACCAATATTGAGGTTGAAGCCCAGGACGGTAAAGAGAAAGTTAAGTGTAGTCCCAACAATGTTAACTCCAGCTAGCTGTAAGCCCGTCGACAGTAGACGTCCGTTTCCTGGTAGGGTTGCATTGCAGCTGGTGAGAGAAGTTGCAACAAGTACTCGACAAGTGGGTAATGTAGCTAATTGAATTGGAGTAGCATTCAGGATGAGATTAAACGCTCCAGTTGAACTAGTAGTTGTATTGGCAATGATATTTTGTCCAAGGCATATCAACTGCACTGTAGCATCTGTAGAAAACGTATTTATGTTAACATTGGTGCAATTTGAATGCATGTGTAAAAATAGAAAATATTGAGGACAATATTAATCAAAATTGTGTAGTTATATGATGCAGGTTTGTGAATGAATCATGAAGCTCCGTCAATATCACGTCTAACAAATTTGATTTGAATCTATAAAATCTCAAAAATTTGTGAAAGATAAAGCCAATTTTGGCTTATTAGAGTTTTCGCAACTTACTAGGGAAAGGTGTTGCATTGACATTGACACCAACAATGCTATTGATAGAACATTGAACATTTCCAGTGACAGTGACGGGTACTCTGATAGGGTTGAGTATTCCCAGTTGAGCTTCCGCAATTGATGTTGCCATTATAGCAATGGAGAGAAAAATCAAGAGATGAATTTTGAGGGACATGTTGATTCAAGTGTTTTCTAATTTAGATGCTGAGTGATTTGCAAATTAAGGGCTCTAAACACCCAATTTATAGGGAAAGATTGAGATCGCTTAACTTCATCTAAACACTAAAGTCAAGGAAGACAAATTGTCACTTTAATTTACTCACCACGTTTTCCATCTCAATTAAATGCTATCATTCTTTCGCCCAACTTGTCTTTAGATGAGGGATGGTAAGATAAAGAAAAAATATACATGACAATTTCAATTTTTTTTTCTTTTTTTCTTTTTTGTGGGGGAGAGGGGTGGGGGTTTATAGAAACCATCTTTAGGGGGACCATGGGTGCCAAAAAAAGAAAGGTTGGGAACATCACCGGTACAAAGTAAAGCTCGGAGACAAAAGTGCAAAAATGAATAAAGGTTGGAGACCGCAGCTATAATTTTCCATACATTTAGGTTTGGCCAATGCTATTGTAAAATAAATTATCAAACAACTTGCAAGATAATTTTCGTCCATACTATTATGGCACTATGACTTGACAAAATCGTTCGTAGAAAATATAAAATCATTTCATCCGGAAGTTGATGAGAGGCTAATATTATAAATTTAAATTCATTCTCAAAAGGCATAAATATGTGAAAATTCTTCAAAAATATAACAATATAGTTAATAAAATTTCGTCATAGGTGCACATTCATCTCTCTATTAATTGCCTGGTAACACTAGGAGCTCCAAGTGGTCCTTTTGTTGTGCTCTTTTCAAGTCAAATATATGTAAAATGGCCAAACAACACGTATGAAATTACACATCCTAGACTTAATAAAGTTCATAGGAAAAAAAAAACGTAAATTCAATTGCAGTTGATACAAGAGTTAACAAAAGCAATATTTTTCGTTTTTTAAAATCAAACCTCCACAGAGGTGGAGTATTTATTAGCTGAGGTAGACATCGTGGGATCCACAATTATTTTACAACAATCCATGTCATGTCAACAATGATTAGTAGATCATTCTTGCATTAATTATAAACACGCGCGCGCGCACACACACATAAGTAATTGAAATATGTGCAGTGCATTTACAATTAATCTAAATTTCACTGTAAAAATCCAAAATAGATTAGAGAATCAGCGATTTGGCTTTTTTCGCTTGAAAAGTATGTTGCTAATAATCTCATAGTTAATCCAGCTGTTGATGCTCAACGACGCTAAATGTAATTTCATTGCTAATTTGCTTGGATTTAGCCAAAAAAGATTTTGGTTGCTAATTGCAATGGAATCTTGTGTCACAAATGCAATAAAAAAAATTCATCGCGAAACATGCCAACGTCTAATTTTATCTTATAATTTTTTAATAGCATTAAATAAATATAACTATTGAAGAATAATATTTCCAAATGATTAATGAATAATATTAAAAACCGTAAATGAATTTGTGTTCTCCAAAAAAAACTCAAACAAGAGGGATGACATGATCGCTAATATATAATATATATATATATATATATATATATATATATATATATATATATATATATATATATATATATATATATATATTGCAACAACATCCCTCCAAAATAAAATATAAATAAATTCTTTCTTTGGCTGGAAGTTGTGGAATAAATATGTACCAGTTGATACTCTAATTCAACAAAGATTAGTAGTTTCATTGGCTTCAAAATGTTATTGATGCTCACAGGTGGAAACTGATTATTAACTATTTCTATCCAGCCCAATAACCCATGCAATATGGCAGCACTCTTCTATCGTTTTTTGTATTATGGTGGTTGTCCGAGCTCTCTGTCCAAATAAGGTTCCAGGCTTGGCGATTTTCTCTGAGAATGTTAAACCCGGCCACATTTGTTCGATTATCCCTCTCCTAATTTTTTGGTTTATGGGTGGAGAGAAATGATCACAAGTATAACGATATTCAAATAAATATAATCTCAATCATGTGGAGAGTTTACATTAAAGTTCACTTGTTATCTATGGGCGGCTTTTTGAAGTATTCGAAATGGAAAGGAGACATTGACATAGCTCACAATTTTTCGGTGTGCTATAAGAAAGCCAGTTTCCAAAAGGCCTCTATCTGTCAAATGGGAAAAACCAACACATGGATATGGATGGGCTAAGCTTAATATTGATGGCTGCTGTAAGCATGAATTGGGTCTTATGGCTGGTGGAGGTGTAATTAGGAATGGTAAAGGTTACTGTATCCGAGCCTTCTATGAATTTTATGGGCAGGGTAATAGTTTTGAAGCAAAATTACAAGCTATGCTAAGTGGTCTTTAGTTATCCACCTAGCCATAAATTATGTAGGTTCATCATAATTATCATCAATTTAGTTGATTCCGCCTTTGATACTCCACGGTGCTAAATGTAAGTATGTATTTAGCCACAAAAGCTTTCGGTTGCTGATTACAATTAAATCTCATGTCACTAATAAGATAAAAAAAATTCATCAGTGAACATACCAATATCTAATTTTTATGTTATAAATTTTTAATAGCATTAAATATATATAAATATTGAAAAATAATATTTCCAAATGATTAATGAATATTATTATCAAATACCTTAAATGAATTTGAGTTCTCCAACAAGTACAAACAAGTGGTTCGACATGATCGCTAGAATAATTTTTAAAGTAATGTTAGTAAGAATAAATACATCTCTTACTGCTACAAAATAGACATTAAAAAATTCAATTGTTTTTAAATGACCGGACTCATTTTAACTCTGTCAACTACATATGTCTGAACAAGGCATGCATTTGGAGGTGTTAAAATTATTTTTTAAATGCTTATAATTTGTAGATCATATGAAATGTGTGAAGAATAAGTTAGTAACAAGTTGTGAATCTTATTAAATGTATAAATAAAAATTATGTTTAACCAACTTAATTATAATTTAAGTTAAGCTTATATTTCTGCTAAAGACAATGTATAGTCTAAGTTGTTTGATCAATTTATTTCAAAATAGCATTGCCTCAACCTATTATATAAATTTAATATACAAAGTAAAATTGTTTGCCACTTAGCCCAGATCGGAAAAAGCGGGGTTCGACACGCATGTTTAAAGGGTATATTTGGCATTTGAAACCAATATTGAATGAATGAGAAATTACGAGAAAATGACATTTTGGGTCAAAATTTTGACCATGCGATCGCACGGTATGTACACCGCGATCGCAATCCGCCTAAATTTTAAGCGAGAATATTTTTGGGTCCTTACATGCGATCGCAGAGTCAAAAGCCTTGCGATCGCATGGTTAAACTGGATCAACCGCTCGATTTTTGTACCATGCGATCACATAGGTTTGCCGCGAACAGACATGTCCTTTTGAAGGGTCACACGATTTGGTTCATTCATTTTCGTCTTCAACCGATCTCCAACGTTAAAAAGGGTCGTGGACGCCCAATTTTTCGAGGAGGATTGATACGAAACTATTTGCAAACATTAAGCACTCAAATATTTCATCATCTTTAACCAAAATTATTGCATTTTAGTTGCATAAATTCTGGTTTCCATTTCATTTCATCCATTGGAGTACAAAACCAATTTTGGTTCGATGTACTTGAGTTTTTGAAGTGCTACAAAACTCAAGCGAAACCGTTGTATCTTGGGAGTCAATTGCCATATACCGTAGGCACCATTGCGGGGCAATATTGACTTAAAGACAAAGAGTTCAACACTTGACTTGGTTTATTTTCATCCTTTCCATTTTTCGAGCAGCACATGGATAATCATTAGGTAAAAGAATCTTCTGGTTCTTTAAAGGATGTCCATGTGAGACTGTGAGTTATTAATTATTCGGCGCATCATTATTGCTCTTGGGTGTCCAAGTCGATCATGCCAAAGCATAAAATTTTTTGGTTCAATGAACTTCGAGTTCGTGAGATTGTTTGATTCAAATGTTTTTATGAATGTATAATACATGCTAGATAGAAGTGCCATGAGTTTTTCTTTTATCCGCTCTGGCCAGATACAAAAGAAATTATACAAATATATTCATAATTATTTTCTTGCATCGTCTCGATGTGGTATCCATTGATGCGGATATCTTTAAAACTAAGCAAATTTCTTTTGAATTTGCTAGAATAAAGTGCATCGTTTATATGCAATTTTGTAGTATTTTGTAAGATAATACTAGCTCTTCTAGAGCTTTCAACGATAATTGATATACCGGATGTCGTATTAATATTATTTATGCTAATGTTAAGTTCAAAAAATATTTTTTTATTTTGAAGAATTGTATGAGTAGTTGCACTATCAGCTAAACAGATATCTTGACAATTCATCATGAATTTATAAACATGACTAAAAAGATAATTTTTAAAAATGAGTTTAAAACTAAAAAGAAGTTTAAATATAAAGAAACATTCCAATCAACTAGGAACTAGTTTAACAACGCAAATTAAAGTTTCAAACTTGATGCATTTTTTCATTATAATAATTTGTGATATTATGACAACGTGAGTAATTATGCTAGCCCATATAGAATTACTCATTAAATAACATATTCAAATCAATATTACTTGTAAAACAAACATTTAATTTAACAATAGAAATTTTCGAACTAAATATAAATGATTGGATGGGTGTTCGAACAAATGACAAGTTGGTTTGTGTATGAAGTCCAAGTACTTTGGTAATCTTGATATCTCGATGAATATGGGCTAACAAGATATTTGCCAATTAATTATTTGATTTGATTGTAAAAGATTTACCAAAAGTAAACAAGATAGATGTTCTTATGTTCATATTTATTGTTATCTAGAAAAATATAAATCAAGTCTTTATAAATTATACAAATCATAATTTTAAAGAAACTATAAAATATTATCTAATGCTGACTTTTAATGCAATCAATAAATAATTAACAAATACCAACCTTGTAATTATAATGGGACATAAAATTGCTTACCAACAATAGAATCTGAAATTAGGTACTATGAAATCGGTTGCTCATATGGAACTTTGAAATTGGGTTCAATGATTACGATCACTCAATAATTGGATTAAAGCGTTCATGATGATAACGTGTTATGAAACTAGAGAAAAAAAAAGAGGAAAATATAAGAAATGCGAAGTTGAATTGTGTGTTTCATTACAACTATGAACTTATATTCATATGATTCCAAAGTAGTTCTGAAAGAGATTTGGATCTGATCAAACAGAAGCTTTTTAAATATCTTCGATAAAGGTAAAAAGATCACGATAAGTCTAAATAGTCATGATAATTATCTCATAATTTTACAACAATGTTGAAATTTTTTATATTATCTAAGTAAATGTCTAAAATTTAGAAAAAATTAGGTATGATTCTAATTATCTCTTAACTATTTCTATTCAGCCCAATAGCCCACACAATATGGCAGCACTTTTCTAATGCTTTTGTATTAAGGGTGGTGTCCGAGCTCTCTGTCGAAATGAGGTTCCATGTTAAACCCGGCCACATTCGTTCGATTATCCCTCTCCTAAATTTTTAGTTTATATGGGTGGAGAGAAATGATCACAAGTATATTATTAGATGAAAGGCAAATTCCAATAACATTTACGGCTTGGGGAATCTAAGAAAGTATATTATTAAAGTTGCAACAACCGAGGCGTTTTACTTCAGACTGTCACTGGCAATGAAAATCACCAATCAACTGCAACCTGGTATAATCATTTCCAGAAATCCGCATACATGTAATCACTGGCGGAGGGTGGGGGTCCTTGGGGTGCCCAGGACCCCCAAATTTCTGAAATTGTGTTTTTTTTTTTTTTTTTTTTTTTTTTTTTTTTTTTTTTTTAAGTGATAACCATAAGCCCAAATCAAAACATAAGAAAATGGCCCAATCTATAAAATACTCTAAACAATTCTATAAACCCAACAAATATTACCCAACCCAAATTCCAATTACCCAACCAACCAAAAGCCCAATTCATACTTCTTCTTCAATATGATAGTCAGAAACGCAATTGCAAATACACAATCAGTAAAACTTCAGCAGTTCAACCCTTATTTCGGAATATACAAATAAAAAAAAAATTGAATCACTTTCTCATCTTCTACAAAATTCGGATCGAACAATCGATTTAGCGATTCCATATATCATGTTCACCGCGTAACGTAACAGACTAACACTAAATCAGCAATGGAGAGTCCCTCTTTCTGGTAAAATCTTATGTTTCTGGAGAGATGAAATTGATATGGGATTACAAAATTACAAATGATTGACCCATTCCTCAAATAATAATACAAAATCAATAAATGCATTTTACTCGTTAATACATATCGTGTTCAATTGATTTTTTTTTTCTTTTGAACTTGAGTAATATTTAATTTCATTTGTAAATCCGATCTTCCTATTTTGGAAGATAATTTTATAGAAGGCAACGTAAATAAGAAGAGTTTGACTAATTTTAGATCTTTAATATTTTTTGTGCAATAACTTCTTATAAGGTTTTTGAAGACTATGATTTATAAAAAAAAATATTATTCTCA
>JALRMA010000361.1:0-10456 GCA_023638005.1 Forsythia suspensa
GAAGGTGTTAACTTTAAATACTCAACATGGTAAAATGTTATCATCAAGTGAGAGGAAAAACAAGGCATGTGACATATTGATTAGAAGCAATATTGGAAGAGACTTTTCTCCATTCAAAGTTCGAACACTGCTAAAAATATAAAGGAAATACTAAAAGATAGTATACAAGAGTCAAGAGTACTACAATTTATTATATTTTCCATTTTAGGATTATTTATGTCATTTCACTCATTATTCTGATAGGCCCATTGGTAAATCTGTGAACAATCAAAATTCTAATGGGCTCAGAAAATAGGGGCCCATGGAATGTGAGTCACAGTAGTAAATTGGAGAGAATATTGTTTTCTTTTTTATTATCTTTTGTTACTGACTTATTAAAAAAAAAATGTGTTATATTTATTACATTAAAATTTAAAGTAAAAGTAGTTATAAAATTTTAATATAAAATTAATTATGTTTACAAAATTATTACATAAATATAAGTGGTACTAGAGCATCTCGAAAACTCTTTAAGCATAATTCTTTCTTTAATTTAAATAGCTAAGGTTAAAATTACTGCTCTCCGATGAAGCTCTTGATTTAACGTTTTAATTTAGAAGTGGATTTGTTTTCTCACATTATTAAATGTATTGCAATAATATTTGGAAGTCAAATTCACTATCTATTAATAAATATATTGAAATCATTTCTATTTTCAATACTGCCGGTGTGTTGGTTTTAATTAAATAATAAATACAAATTGTGAGGAAAATATCACGATAAAAGAGATGTGAAATATATTAAATACTTCTTAGCAGAAAAGTAAAATAAAAGTAGAAATAAATAGAGGCTGATGGAATGTTAAAAAAATATGATGCTAAATTTAATGATCTTTCTTTAAAATCTTTAAAGATCTTTATTTAAATATCATGGTATTGTAGATACTCTAACAATCTTATGTGTAGCCTACCTATGGCGCGCATATAAAGTGAGTAGGGCCCGGTCGTGTATGGTCGGCTGATTTATAGTTAGGCCAAACCCAATCTAGTGACTAGAATGTGGTCTTTGTCGAGCCCAAGTACTCTAGTTTGTGTTAGTTCGGGCATTTAGAAAAAGGCAAAAAAAGCAACAAGAGCCCTATATTTGTAAAAAAAAAATTGAAAAATGCTAGTTTTTTTTAATGCCTCATTTTCATTAATTTTTTTAAAAAAATACCCGTTTTAATTTTTATTAATATTTTTATTATTTATCTAGTTTTATAATTTTTTTTAAAATATATATATTATTATCATTTTAAATTAATATTTCAATTTTCGTTTGAAAATAATATTTTTCTTTCGGGTAACATGTGTGTTACCAATTAGATTATCATATGTCACTTCCTTATTTTCATTAAAATCATTATTTTATAATTTATTTTCTCTTATAACTTTTAAAAAATAATTTTTTATTTAAATCAAATTTTCAATTTTTTTCATTTGAAAACAACATTTTTACCCTAGGTAACACATGTATTATCATCGTGTTACTCCATGTTACTTTCTCGGTTTCAATAAAATCATTATTTTATAATTTAGCTCCTTTATAATTTTTTAAAAAATACTTTATTTTCATTTTAAATCAATATTTCAATTTTTCAATTGAAAACAACATATTATTACGGGGTATAAGTGTTACCAATTGCATTGGGATGTGTTATTTATTTTCATTAACATTATTATTTTACAATTTATCTCATTTATAATTTTTAAAACATGCATTATTTTCGTTTAAATTCAATTTTCATTTCAAAACAACATTTTTTACTTGAAGTAACATATGTGTTGTCATACGTGTTACTCTATGTTACTTTTCATTAAATCATTATTTTTAATTTATCTCCTTTTTATAATTTTTTTAAAAAGCGCTTATTTTCGTTTTTAAAAGCGGAGTATAGCTAATTTTTCGTTTGAAAACAACATATTTACATACCGTAACATATGTGCAACTCTATATTACATCATCATTTCAACCATAATCACATCTACCACAACAAGGAGAACACACGTGTTCTTCATGAATTTAAATTATGGTAGCATGTGTGTTACTACTCACCGCTAATTTAAATTAAGATAATACATGTGTTGTTCTAATCACCATTAGCGTAGTGAAATTTACTCTGCTTACAAGCACAAAAAAAAGTAATTTTTATTAAAGTCATCTCACGTCTTCATCCTTTCAAACCCAAAATCCATATCTCTCTACAATTCCTCCATTTCTCCATATTCATCAAAATCAAACTCATTAAACAAAACTCTCTCTCTTTCTCTCTCATTTTCACCACTCCTTAATCATTAAAATCTTACCGATGCAGATTCCACCCATGAGACAAAAAGCGGTATACTAGTTTAAATTATAGTAACACATGTGTTACTACTCAACACCACCACTATCTTAAATTATGACAACACATGTTTATGCGTAATCTGTCATATCATCTAATTTAAATTAGAGTAACACGTGTACTCTTGTCTCACCATCATCTTTTTCACCATCACTGACTCCACCATCAACAGCGGCATTTCAAACACCACCACTAATTTAAATTCACGGTAACTGCGTGTTACCACCATCACTATCTTTCTCCACCACCAACATTGCATCACTACTCGACTCCAGAAACACACCGCTAATTTAAATTAAAGTTGTGTTATTCTAAATTTAAAGTAGAGTAACACATGTGTTAAACATCTTTCCCCACCACCGTGCACATCGATTACTACGCTCCCACAACCACTACTAATGTAAACTACGATAAGACATGTGTTACTCTAATTTAAATTTGAGTGTGTTACCACCAACAACATTGTAGAACATTTGAGGTGATTGAGAGTAAAGTCGATTATCTTGAGAACAACAATGATCACGAAAGTCCCATAGAGTTTAATAAAGAAAGCGACTAAGGAGGTTTGTGTTGAAAAGGAAAAAAAGTGAAATTGGAAGCCACGGAAATAGATAGACATGAGAGAATCTTGGTGCCATAGAAAAAGCGGAGAGCGTCAAAGACCAATTGATTAAAACAACATTCCACTTGTTTGTTAAAAGATTCGACCAAAAAATTTCTAGAAGCTTTGTCAAACTTCAATAAGTTAAATCTAAAACACCAAATATAAAATTTGTTTGATACTAAAAAGCTTCAACCAAAAATATCTGGAAGCTTTGCCCGAATTCAACAGAGCCAAATCTAAAACACCAAATATCATAAAATTGGTTTAACCTTTTGAGGTCTAATAGTTGTTGCTAATGGATAATGCTTGATTTTTTTTATTTTTTTTTATTTTACCTATAATCTATTTGCTTCATTCCTTCAATTAATGGAATACCAAAATAATTAAGAATTCTCGATCAGCAACAGTTGTTCAAAATAATAGTTGTTACAGACTACTGTACAAAATTATAATTATAGTATTCTCCATCAGCAACTAATAGTCTAAATAACAACAATTAATAGAATTAAGTATTTAGTTTTAACCTTTTGTGTCTAATAGTTTTACGGGATGATGCTGCAGCAGTTCAAAATAATTGTCTTGAACTAAAACTAAAGAAAAATGCAAAAAGCATGAAGCTAGCAAGATCCATAGCAGCTCCTCGAACTATGTTGCTAAAACACCACCTATTTTTAGAAGAAACAACAACAATTGAAGAGGAAAGAAGTATTATGGTATCACGAGATGTTCACCAACAATCCCAGGTAAAATCGACTATCGGGTAGAGAGATGGATGGAAAGATGGGGAATGAGTGTGGTGGGTCTCGAGTGAGCGAAATATCACCTCAAAGATCTTTGTCAACAACTTCAAAAATTTCTCCCAACTTCTTGAAATCGTTGCAATTTTCTACAAGATCAAGTCCGTATAATGATGTTTGGGCGACATTATACCATTGTCCAACTCAAGTTGTACATACGACACGACTTTCATCGAATCACCGGTTTTAGCGAAATTCTATATGTATCTATGAGATTGAGTATGAAATTGCATTTTACTCGCTAAATTGAGTATCCATTTCCTCTCTTTCTTGCTAGGATTGGAAAGTGCTGAATTTTACATATCCATCGATTAAGTCCTTGGGTTTTAGAAATAGTATAAAAAGTACTTCAAATCATTGCTATTTGACTTGGTTGTTCTAACAAAGTCGAGGTATTTTGAATTGTTTGTTGACACGAGACAAAGTTAAGGAAAACCTCTGAAATTATTTCCACGAGAAAGTGTCGGGTAGGTTATCCGGAGCAAATGATTTCAATAGATGGGGCTTTAGTGAGTAGCTGCATTGTATTTCAGTTGAAGTGGCTCATCATTGTTTGACCTTCTTTTCTAGCAAGAGATTTCTCTCGCTCATCATAGTAAGTAATATGGACCATGTATACATTTTACAGCGATGTGGTGGTTGTGGGAAGAGGTGGTAGTGATCTTGAGATGTGATAGGGTTTGGAGATCTTTGTTCTAGATTTGCATAGATTTGGAGCGTAAATTGAGTCGATCGTGGTGGTGGTCATGGTGACTATGGTAGCGGCGGCGCAAGCGTGGCTCGCGTGGTTATAGTGGACCAATTCAATATATCCTGTTATGCGATATCGCTTTCATAACTATCACCACCTTCCTTGACGCCAACTTCCCCTCCTCGCCTTCATCCCCTAATAACTACCTTTCTTATCTCTTGCCTCCAATCTCCTCTTGGTGTTCTAGTCGGCAACTTCTCGATCTCAACCTCCTTTCGTCAAAGGCATTTTTGTTTATAAAGTCATTGAGAATATGACGAGAGAAGGTCTTGGTTAAGAAGTTAAAATAAAGGCGCAAATTAAATAATATTGGTATTCTATTGAAAAGGTAAAATTAACATTTAATAACCCATAAAATATTATTAAGTCGATGTCAAAAGAAATTATTATTGTTTTGTATTGTATGCATGGAGAAAAAAATTATTGTGAATAAAAATCCCGAAAATTTTCTATTTTTTCAGCTAATATTGAAATAAAAATTCATTAATCAATGTCGACACTCGACATCCAGCAAAAACACCACAAATTCTGCTGCAATTTCTTAAATGCGTAATTCCAAAGAAATGAGTCAATGCATGATTGTTATTATCTCCATCCACAAAACCCAATTTCCTACTCCTTCCGTCAACGAAAGGTCAGATTATATTTCTTTTTAATAATATTATTCATAATCGATTAACTTCTGTAATCGAGTTTACGTGATATTCTTAAATTGAAGTAAGTATTAGCGTAGTTCTTTGATTATGAAGATAACATTCTTAAATTAGAATAAATAATTATTTAGATTGAATAATCTACGTTAATTATTTAGGGTGTCGGTATGTTGTGAATAATATTCTTTCTTTCGTTTTTCATCTGGATTTAATTATAAATCAGGTTTTCTTTATTGAGAGTATAGGGCACTTAAATGTTGCCGACTCGAGCGAAGATACATTCTCTGAGTATATGTCATTCTAGGTTTCACTAATATGTCATGTTAATGTGTATTTGTTGTCAACCAAGTATAAGCTATCGTATATTAGGAAAAATGTAATTAAAATTTATTATTCTAACTATAATAAGCTGCGTTTTCTTAATATGTGTGAAAATAGAAACAAAATCTATCTTTTTTTATCACGAATGGAGATTAATTATGATTTATTTAGTGCGTTAGATAAATTATTATTTCATTAACATTTTCTAATGAATTGGAGTATGATATATTTAATGTATTGATAAATTATTATTTCTTTATGACACATAAGAAAAATCGTGTATTTGATTTATTAAAATAAAACTTTAATTTGTTAAATTTTAAAGATTGGGTAGAAGATAGAAAATTGATTTTAAAACCTCCGAGTAAATTAACAATCAATTAAAAAGAGTAATTAATAAACTAAATGACAAACATTGCATACATCTTCAATAATTAGTCTTCGTCAGCCAAATTAATGATTAGTTATATTTCTGTTTACAATTATAAAACTGCTAGTAAAAAATGAAATAATAGGCGAACACTCGACAAGTTCGTTGGACAGGTAAATGCTAATTTATTCAAAATAAAATAGATAAAAATAAATGAAAAAATTATATAATAATTAGGAGGAAGTGTGAAAAATAATAAATATTTTATTGGAAGAAGTAAAATAAAGTGTTAAAAATAAAGTAATTATTTGAGTATTTTCAAAATTTTACTCTATAAATTTATATATCTCTGTAAAATATTATAAAAGATGATTTTTATAAATAGAGAATCTTTTTAAAGATCTTTAGATTGAACAATTCTATGTCTTATCTAATTCAACATAACAAAAAATAATTAAATGCCTAAACTTGTTATATTTAGCATTAATTGCATTTAGTTATATACTCTACTGTACTCAATCCAATTTAACATTCCAAAAATATCAAAAAACTGATACATCGAGGGCCTACCGAAACTTGGAAAGAGTATTAATCATCATTTTATGTAGTGCTGCCAAAATTCCAACCATACAAAGCAAATTAGATTTTTATTCTTAATAAATTAAAAATTAGTTAATATATCCTTTTCGTTACTCTATTTGATCCATCTTTACATTTATCGTAAAAGTCAAACTTTTATGATCTAATCTTGTAAATAAAGAAAGTTTCTTTAACCTTGCCACAATAATAAGTACTATTCACTTTAGTCGACCTCTACAATCTACACGGATCTTATATACCAATGTTTTTTTTTTAAATATTTCAATAATATCTTTATCTTTAACTTTGTATTTTACTTATTTTAATAAATATTTATTATTATTTTATTTAACTTGCTTTTATCCTAATTATTATATAATTTTTCTCTATTTTATTTTGTAAATACTATTTAATTCGATCGATATATAAAATATTGAAAATTGGAAAAGTTTAAATGTATTTAATTATAGAAAGTGGGTTTGACTATCTCTAGCTTGGAAAGTCAAAACAGCTCTATTAAAAGTTAATTTGACGTATTGTAAAATAGAAAATATCTTATATTTAAAGAGTTTCTTAGAGATGTTTTAAGTAATATTAAATAAAATTGAAGATTACTATTAATAAGATTTGAAATGTTGTTTTCTATTTATTTGCTTTCGAGTTCTATATAATATTCACTAGTCCTTAAAGATAGATTTGTTTTTATTTTGAGTTCAAATTTAATAATAAAATCATTGTCATAACAGCCCGTTCGTGATAAAATTTTTCGTATTATTAATAACTTGATATGAATCGTTAAATGTTATCCACTATGATCCTCACATCTATTTGTTGATGATGTGTAAAGTTTTATTTGGATGACCCGGTTAAAGGGACATGTATTTGGAGCAACAGAATCTGAACTCTTTATTTTTACACATATTAAATTTACTAACGTGTTTAAGTAATTTATCCATATATTAATATCATTACTCTATTTAAATTAATTTATATTTTGTTGATAATAAAACATACTCCCTCAGTCGGGGCTGGGTTTTGGTAGAAATGCAGTGGTGACATCTCGAACCAAAAACCGGAGGGGCCATTTTAAATGAAAAAAAAAAAATTTGTACTAAAGTTGCCTTGATAAAAATATTAAAAGTTTGAAGTTCGATAAAAGCCAATAATGGCATTTATATTATTAAGTAATGGCCAGAAATTGAAAGGTATATTTTTTAAAAATTTGAAGTCAAGTATGCCATGTGTTGTTATGACTTCTTGATTTAGGGCACAAATTTTGGAGCCTTCATATCGGACCCAGGAAATGTCGAGCAACCCCACTGCTCCGATCCCGCCAGAGATAGACTCGTTTCTTTTTCGCACAGGTTAAATCTCGTTTAATGTAATTGAAATTATAAATTTTTCACACATTTTTCTATTATACCCCGTTTAATATTAGTCGTTCGTGAATCTAATAAATTTAAATGCGTGTTTTGGGTTGATATGATGTAAATTAAATAAGGGTATATTAGGAAAATGAAAAATTTAATCTGGCCTCTATAAAGTAAGTTCTTTTATAATTTGGGACGGATAAATAAGTAAAACGAATACATCTTTGTGGGACGGGAGAGTATTAAATAGAGACATATGAGGGTCAGTATATTCTTAACAAAGAAAGTGACTTACAATTTGATAGAATTTAGAAAAAAAAAAAAAAAAAAAAAACAAATGCATTAAATGAAACACAACACCTACATAAATATGCATGATGATAAACACCAAATTGACCAAATATTCCCCATTACAAAGACACAAAAGCTAGCATCTAATAATGCTCCAATTTAAGTACATAAGTCCTAAATTCCCTTACTCCAACTTGCAAACAAGGGCGCATGCTTTATGGACAATTAGGTCAAAACATCTGTGATTGGTCACCACTTTTGTATCTTTTTAGGAACCATTGTTTTTTTTTTTTGGTGGTCAGGTTCACACTACATTTTTTTGATAAATACATTATTATTTTTATTGTATTAAAGTTTTTAGCATTTATTCAATATCATATTCATGTTTTCTAACTTTTATTTTTCATTTATTTTTATCTTTGTCCTTCTATTAATTAAAAATAATATTTTAAAAAACATAAAATATAATGAGGCTTGGAGGTCGAATTTGAAATTTTGAGCTTAAAGAAAAAGCATAAAAGTATGTTAAGTATAGGCATGCCTAAATGAGTTTTTAAAATACTTGATTAGAATATCTTGTCTCTAATTATAATTTTCGTTAAAAAATATATTAATGTGCTTTAAAGGAAACAAATATTAATTCAAAATTTTGTATTTATTTTTTAGCTTATTTAAAAATACGATAGACAAATAAGTATTTTTACTCTTAACAAAATTTTCGAACAAAAATAAATCATCATCAATAAAATATGTTAATTAATAGAAGTATAAAAGATAAAATTACGATAAAAAAGTTTAAGACATTAGTGTGATAATAAATAAAATTATAAATATTTATATAATTAAAATATAATGCACTAGTATATGTAACCTTCTTTTTGTAATACATTTCTGAAATATCTCTATCGACCATGCCTAAGGCATTTTACTAAATTACCCCAAACATACACCACAAATAGAGTGTCAATTCCAGCCGTTTTTTTAAGTTTCACGAAAAACAGGAAAAACTTAAAATAGGGGGCCCAAGAGGTCAGTAGACCACAACTTTTTACCTTCACAATTATTAAAGGAAAATTCAAATGGATATAAAAAGAAGAAATGACAAAAAAGAAAAAAAAGAGTTGATTAAGCTAACTTCGACATGACCCGGTTGATGGGCCACACAAGGTCACAATCTATCAAGAAATACTGTGGGTTACATTGGTTCAACCAATGGTCGACAATCCCGTCCAACATTTAGGTCGGCCGTGCATATTTGAAAGGGTTTAAAATAAAAAAAATATTTTATAATATCTATAACTATTATCAAATTTTTAATCATAGTTTACCATTTTTTTTAAAAAAAAAATCTCCTAAAAAACTATTTTTAAATTCTATCCAATATATACTAAAAATTATGTTACAAATAGTATTATAATATGCTTTTAGGACATATTTGATACCTAAACACTAAACCCATATTACAAGTCTACCTATAATAAAAGAGTTTAAAATTTTCTACTGTTTATATTAACACATGTCGAGAAACGAGGAAGTGGCTGTCTTCATTTTTTACCAATTCTTTTTTTTTTGGATAATTATATTTAAAACCAACTCTTTTTAACCACACACCACATTTTATAATTGTAATAAAAGTCATCAACAATATTTAATTATCACATTTATGTCCCTAACTATTTTTATCGTATTTTTTATCATTGACGCTATTAATTGATAAATCTTATCTTTGTTTTTTGATGATTTACATTCAAAAAAATTAATTAAAGAGAGCATAAAAATAATTTTTCCTCTCATATTTTTAAATAAACAAATAAATAACAAATCTGAAAAGTTTGACAAAATATTTGTCCCTTATTTTAATACACATTATCGAATATTTGAGCAAAAATGGTCATCGATACGAAGATGCAAAAAAATTAATTGAAATTTAACGATAATAGCAGCGAAAAAATTGAGGATATAAGTGACAAAATTTCATAGATTAATTGGGCGGCCGTTGTAATTAAAGCGTGGTGTAGATAATAAAAAGCGTATTGGAAATATAATTCAGCTTTTGTTTCTTGTTTAGCGTTGACATATTTTTTTCATATTCTCGAACAGATATATTCTATGAAGTAATAATAATAATAATAATAATAATAATAATAATAATACAATAGAAGAGATATGGCCAATTAATGGTTTTGATGTCTTATGTCCCAAATGGTTCAATTTTGTTGACTTTTAAGTTTTTCTAATGTGTTATAATTTTCTATTTATTTTGACATTTATGAAAGATCACACTTATGATTTTATGAACACGCTAAATTATTTATGATTTGAAAATGCATACGTTGAGAACAACTTTTGATAATCAAA
>JALRMA010000362.1:0-26934 GCA_023638005.1 Forsythia suspensa
GTTAATATTAAAATGAAAGTAGCAATTACAATAAAGATAAAAAAATTATGGTTGTTGATAAATGTTGTTTTGTATTATTCGAATGATATTTTATTTATATTTATAAAATATAATTTCAATCAAAGATGAGTTTTATATAGTAGTAATCTGAATAGTAACTTGAATTAAGTGAAAAGCTTTTGGTGATTTGAGCTTTGATGATTGTGAACCATTGATATCAAATCGTTGGAATTAATGATATATTAATAGGGATCATCAAGGTTGTATTTTACGAAAAATTAATAATTATTAATTTTATTAGAGAGAATGTAATGATCGACTATATAATATTTAGATTTGTTGGAGTAATTCTTGACACACGACACGACATGGTGCACATCGACATGCCCCATCCAAGCCCATGAAGGGCCTAGTCCATAATCTGTCAAGAACCTATCCGGACCTGCTAGGGCCTTGGAAGGGCCCCACGCTGGGCCTTGGCACGCCAAATCGCGAGTCATGCGAGAGCCCTGCATTTCACGCGAACCATAGTGCCCCCGCCAGTGCCTCGCACTATTAGCAACCGCCGTAACCCCATACGCCAGGGCAACTGTATAGTAATTGAAGAAAGATTACGTTGGATTGGGCGCATTTCCACTCCACAAGAAAACACAAATCATGATCTCCTAAACTCACGCAACGTGATAAACTCATGAAACGGCTAGCAATTGGGTATCCTTATCACATGGATAAGGAAGGGAGGAGATCCTGATTGGAGACCCATTGATTACTGGTCTTCCAAATCAATGTAATTCTCATATACAAACACAACGCCTCCTGCTGTTCCAAGGCACGCACCTTTTTACGTTTAAGCAGTCCCACCCTAAACTCTGCTCAAATCTCTCTCGGCCTCGCTTGTCTCTCCCACACACCCTATTTGTTCCTCGGCTCATGATATCTCCCAGCATATACGGCAGCGACTTGATCGTTTGAGTGCCAACGATCACGTGATCTCTTTTCTCCTGAGATCTTGGTGCCCAACCCGTCATTCTAGTGTGCGTGCACACGTACGAGTCGCGGAAGCCGATCGGAGATCTCTGGCTACACGGATCGGTGCGTGTTCGTATCGCCAACGCATTGGCACCGCTTCAGGAAACCGAAAACCGCACACGCATCAAAGTTGTTTCAGGGTAAAACGTGTCTTCACCCGAAAAGCACATGGAACTAATGATCGCCGTAAACGGACGGTTGGACCGGAGAATCGTGACCGAGTCGAGGACGCCCCGGACGTGAGGCCGCCGCTATCGGCCGGATGAGATCGCCTCCAGCCAGTGGGATCTGCCGAGGTTCAATGTGTTCTATAGCTTTCTTCTTCGGCACCGGGGAGTTCATTGGTTCGGCCGCCACCCTACGACACGGACTGATTATAGAGGTCACATCAGCCGCTAGTGGCCCCTCCCCACTGGTAAGGACCACGCACTTTAATCGACTTAAGTCGACGACGGCGATCGATGAAGAATCGATACCGGACGACGGTCTAGATCCCCAATCATAGTACCGCATTCTCTCGCTTCCCGCCTCGATGAGCCGAAGTATTTCCGTAAGTCTCCCCAATAAACCTAAATGTTGCAGTGTGGAAAGAGGTTCTTTGAGGAAAAGGATTGGGAAGGAAAGAGTCAAGCGTCAGAGGAAACGCGCAGATGTTCGCAAGATGGAAACACAATGATGGTTTCCGGATCGACTCACCGATCGCGGTACACGCCTTGAAAATAGATCCTCAAGGTGCGCCCAAAGATTCAAAAACGGAAGGGCCCCCTAGTGCCGAGAGGTCAGTCTCGAAAAGAAAGTCGACAAGTCATCGTCATTTGTTCATCTGAGAAGCCGATGCCCCTCAGCTGGTATCCAACCCGGTGTTGGTTCCCAAGAGGTTAAGAAGCAGAGGGTATGCATCGACTTCTCCGATCCAAACCAGCGCAGCTCTCAAGATAAGTTTCCCCATCAGTCAGCGGATCGATCATTGCCGATGCTAATTCACCTACCACAAGTTGCTAGCTCTGACAGACCTATACTCGTGCTGGCAACCGCATCCCAATAATGTTCACAAGTGACTACATCTACACGTCGCTTACTGCGATTGAGGGCTACACAGAGCATAAGATGCCATTCAAGCTTCAAGAACGCTGGAGCCTCATATCAATGGGCCGGTAAATCGTGATGTTCGCTTGCATAAATCGGGGAACACGATGGAGGTATACGCCGACGATATGCTCAGGTGAAGAGCGCCAACGCAGTGGACCACATAGGGCCACTTGAGGGGAATGTTCGTAACCCTTCGCAACATCGCATGAAGCTTAACCCTTGAAGTGCGCTGGGGCTGGGGTCGCATCCGTAAAAGTTCCTCGGCCACATGGTCAATCACGGGATAGAGCCAACCTCGAAAAGATCGAAAGCGCCATCGAGAAGCGTGCCCACCATCCTCCCCTAAGGAAGTCCAAAGTCCGGACAGGGATCAAATAAGTGCAGCTCAATCGAGATGAGTATCCAAGGCTAACTCGATCGCGTTGCCAACCTTCTTCTTCAAACCATAAAAGGGGGTAAGCGCATTCGGAAGTGGGGACCGGAGAGTGAGAAGGCCTCTCCAAGACCTCAAGCGTCCTCCTCTAAAAAATCTCCCACCGCTATCCAAGCCCAAGAACGGGAGAAGTTACTGCTCGCTTACCTCGCCGCTCCCCTGAAAGGCGCTAGTTTCTCTAAGCATAATCCGGGTGAGGAGGGTCCAAAGACAATTGTCACCATTACGAAGAAGGTAGCCTCGCAGATGTAAAACGAGATATCCGTATTACGGAAAAACTCGCATTGTCATTAATCGCCGCCGCTGTGAAGTTTCTTCAACCATACTCTCCAAAGCCCCACAAAGATAGATGTTCTTGACGAACCTCTCCCCACGGCAAATACTCCGTAAAACCGACACTTCGTGATCTATCGATGAAATGGTTTCGTAGAACTTAGTCAATTCGACATCGCCATACAAGCCACCCGCCTTCGGGACAAAAGGACAAAGCTTTTGAATGATTTTGTGGCCGACTTACCATATCCCCGATGGTCCCGCTTGAAGCCCTAATTCTGAGGTACCGACATGGAAGTTATATGTCGATGGATCCTCTGGGAGGCTGGGTTAGAGCCGGATCCTTCTCGATCAGCCCTATGGCTTGCTAATCTCAACCCAGACGTCACTGAATTCAAAGCCTCCAACAACGCAATAGAACACGAGGCCCTACTTAGCAGTTTAGACTAGCACGGAGATGAAGGCAAGGGAAGCTCCAAATTACAGCGTATTCACGCCTGTCGAAGTCGTTACTGGGACCTCGCGCAAGTAACGTGAACAATCCATGGCGTCCTACTTAACAAAAAGCTAAGGACCGGTGCTTGTCCCACTTCAAGAATACGAACTTCTCCGTGATCCCACTAACGGAAAAATACCTATGCCAACGCCTCTCAAAGTCAGGCAAGTAGTAGGGACTCACCCAATAAAGGCCATCCCGCTGGAGAAGCTTAACCCACCCTTCAACCGAGGATCGCCACCGCACCTCCGCCCCAACCATCTCTCGATTCCCCGAAATGGACGGCGAGATTAACGAACATCTAATTAGTCGCGTCACCCGAAGACAAATCAGAGGCATGAAGCTCTGCGGTGGCCGCCTGCCAAATTGTGACACAGACTGAATTCTACATAAAAGGATTCAACCCCCTCTTACTCAGCTCCAACGTAAAGAGGAAGCAAGGTACGTGATGAAAGAAATATAATGGCGGATCTCGGGCAAGCACTCCCACTCGAGAGGGACGGGCTCATGCAGTATAGCCTCAAGCAAGGGTACTATTCGTCGACTGATGAAAAAAAAGATTCTCTACACAAGCGAAAAGCGCGCGGCGATGTCGTAAGTTCGCTAGCCTCAAGCTCCCCGCCGTAACCTTACCTGGGCTACACTAGTCATCTGCCCTTCGCTAAATGGAGGATCGACTTTCACCGTCCCTCCTATTGTGGAGGTGCGGGTCAAGTTCACCATTGTAATGGGTAGATTACTTCACCAAGTGGTGGAAGCCGAGCCCGCCAAAATCACATAGGAGAATGCCTCGAAATTTGTGTGGAAACATAAGCTGGATCGCTTCTTCAAAGATTCTCCATTCCGTCATCTCCCATTAACGGCACGCTAATTTGCCGATGAAGTTTAACGCGAACCGCGAGAATCTTCGCATCCAAGAGATTTCTCCACCCCTATTACCCCACAATCCAACGCCGTGTGGAAGTCGTGAATAAAATCATTAAGCACACACTCAAAGTGGGATGGGCCAAAGAACTACTCGAGACCCTCGTGGTCTCACCAACCACCTCCTCGCACGCTACAAAGCGTAAACCCTGCTCTCCATGGCATATGGGGCGTAAGCAATGATTCCGCCGAGATAGGGAATACCTCGCCAGACACCTGTGACTTCAACGAGGGTGGCCAACGAGGATTTACAAAGAAAAGCGGGCCTCAACTGCTAGACGAGAGACACACGAAGTCAGAACTTTCGCCTTTGCGCTACCACAACCAAGATGGTCCGATATTATAACTCCAAGGTCGTGCGTAAGTTTTCGTGTCAATGATTTTGTCCTCAAAAAGATATTCCCAAGCTAATAAGGAAGCGGGGATCTGGAACTCTAGGGCCCACTGGAAGGACCCATAAGGTCATCAAGAAATTCGGCCTAACTTATAGACTGGAAGATCCCGAGAGGACGAGAGGCAAGACACCCTTGGAACATCGCCCATCCGAAAATATATCACCAAGAATATCGCTTTTTAGCATTGTTTTGGTTTTTTACACCGGCAGACACCAAGAAACGCGCGCCGTGTTATAATATTCGCTCTTTATGAATCCAAAGTGTCTACATGCTAAGAGTAACAATCACATCGGCAAATGAGGGAGTGTGGTTCGCGTCAACTCTATTAACTCGCTGGCAAACATTTTACGCCGGTGAAGAAAGCAAGCAATACCAACCCGTGGCAATGGGAGTGTGGTTCGCGTCAACTCTACCAACTCGCTGGATAAATATTTACGCCAGAAGCTGGGGCATTTTATGGCGCGCAAGCAAGTGTAATCGACCCGGCAATGCTGAAAGTGTGTGGTTCATGTCAACTCTATTAACTCACTAGGTAAACATTTTACGCCAAGAAAGTAAGTACAATTAACCCGACAGAAGGGAGGTGGTTCATGTCACCCTATTAACCTACTGGTAAACATTTTACGCAGAAGAAAGCAAGTATACTTAACCCGGCAGCAGAGAGTGTGTGGTTCGCGCCAAACTCTATTAACCTCACTGGCAAACATTTTACGCCAGTAAAGGCAAGTAAGGTACAAAAGCTCCACCGCAAGGGAGCGCGATTCACGACCAACTCTTTTCAAGTCACCGGATAAACATCCGACGCATAGCGCCGATATATATCGGGGGTAGGTCAAATTACTTCGCCGAACCACCGGAGAGAGTATATTTCTGCGATGCACATCAACTTGAGAATATCCTCGAAGTCCCACGCCCATTATAAATAATAAGCTTGGACTTGGGGACTATTGTTACCACATCGACACGACATGGTCGCCATGTCAAGACATGCCCCATCCAAGCCCGCAAGGACCCAGTCCATAATCTGGCAAGAACTCCTATCTCTGCCCTCGGCAGGCCTGAAGGCCTCACACACGCTATTTAGCTCTTCAGCCTGGAACTGCTGAGTCATGTGGAGGGCCCTGTGCTCCTCATGCGGAACCATGGCCCCTCACCGCCCCCGCACCATTAGTAACCGCAGCGGTAACTCGACATGCCGGGCAACCGTAGAGAAGTAATTAAAGAAAGATTATGCGCTGATTGGGCGCACTAATCTCCACAAGGAAACAAAATCATGATCTCCTAAAATCATGCAACGCGGATAAACTCAAGGAAGGAAGGCAACTCGAGTATCTTTATCACATAAGGAAGGAGGATCCGATTGGAGACCGGATTGATTGGTCTTCCAAATCACTTAGAATTCTTTGGCGCTTACAAATACAACGCTCTCCTGTTGTTCCAAGGTACGCACCTTTTTATGTTTAAGAGTCCCACCCTAAACTCTCGCTCAAATCTGGCCTCGCTTGTCTCTTCCACACCTTTTTTTTGTTCCCTATCTGTATCTCCCATATACCTAATAGCTGATTTGATCTGCCGGAGTGACAACGATCGCCGGACCTTTTTCTCCCGGAGATCTTGGCGCCTAACGAATTCGTCCTAGGTCAAGGTGTAACATACGACCGGGTAGGGAAGTGACTGGAGATCTGCTGACACGCGGATCGTGCAGTTCGTACGCCAACGCTATCTTTGTAAACAATATTCTTTGTGTATATTCTTTTTTTCATTAAGTTTAGTCCGATGTATTATTAATTAAATTAAAATTAAAAGTTTCATATATTAGTTGTCAACTATAATCATTGTAATACAATGTATTCAAAACAATCTTTTCATCTCCATGATTTAAATTTTAATCCAATAAAAAGTTACAATTTTCTCATTCATTTTTAAATCCATTTCTCATTTTTTTCATCTACATAAAAATAAATAAATAAAATTAAAAATAATTTGAGATCGCCTCTGTGGGTATAGGAGAGTTGGTGAGGCTTTGAGGTGATGGGAGAAATCCTCCCAAGAACGCAGTTTGATTCCCGCGCTGGACAGATTTTTACCGAAATATTGTAGGTTGGCCTGCTGGCTCTCTCCCTCGTGCCCCCGCCACTCGTGCACATCCCCGACGGCAACCCGCCTCGGGTCAATGGGCCTCTAACACGTGTGGGGGGTCGCCCGGACTTTCCCCTTATCAAAAAAAAATTGAGATCGCCTTTTTCACCTTTTATATTTAATTTAATATATTAAATATTTACAAATTTTAAATGTACATTAATAAATTGTTAAAAATTTAATGAACGTATAATAATGAACAATAAAAAGTAATAATAAATATTAAAAGATAATTATATCTATTTAAGTACAATTACAATTAGTGATGAATTTAAATGGTGATAATACCAAACAATAACTTGAACCCAATTAAGATATTTTGGTGATTTAAACTTTTGATGATTGATTTAATCGTTGATATCAAATCTTATAGCATTAATGATCTCCGTGGATGTATTTTATTTTACTAAAAACAAAATTAATAATTACTAATTTTATTTTGAGAAAATGTAATGATTGACTACATAATATTGTATATTTGTTGGAGTATTACTTTGTGAACAATATTCTTGTGTATGTTTTCATTTTATTAGACGTGTTTGATTTGACGACGAAATGAAATGTCATAAATGCGAGTAAGAAACAAAAATTAAAGAAGTGTCTATACTTGTCTATGTTGTAAGAATATTGTTGACTAATGTAGTAGTTAATAATGTTAACCGATGTAAGTAAGATGAGAATAACGTTTATATATATATTAATTAAATTAAATTAAATTAAAATGAAAAAAGTTTCACATATTAGTTCTAAACTATATTATATGTTTGGTGGGTTTAAAGATTTTGAAAAAAAAAAGTAAATTATGAGATTTAACGGAGAAATGGATGGAAAATGTTAAAATGGACATAATGATGCTTATTTCTTCAAACTTTGGGATGTGGTGTTATTTTTTAGGTTATATATATCCTCAACGATTTTAAAACGTTGGGGACTTTTCATGCAATTATCTCTTAAAATTAAGGATATTTTTGTATTTTTATTAAATAACCAACCAATCAAGCACTAAAAACATATAGGTTATTGACCAATTGTGCCAAAAAACAAAGGTAAATGTTAGGACCATTTGCGCTAATTAAAAGAAAGAAAAGAAAAATTAATTTGACAATTTTATCCCCACTAATAAAGACAACAAAAATGAGAGAGACCATTCACATCTAAATGATGGGTTTTAACAAAATGTTAACGGAACCTCAGAAAAATGACCAATTGCGCACCTAGATAGATAGGTTATGGACCATTCATCATTAAAATGAAAGATTAGGACCATTTGCGCACTAATATCATACATTAAGGACCATTTACGCCAATTTCCTTTTAACTTATAATTTTTGAGAAAAATTTTCACGATGAAAGTTTGGAGGAGAGAAATAAACTTCCAGTTGTTGAAACTAAAATGGATCCTCTTCAACACCTAATGATTTGAATTTTAATGCAACAATAAACAAAGTTACAATTTTTTCATTCATTTTTTTTTTTGGTTGAAACTCATTTCTCATTCCTTTATCCACTTAGGTCATGTTTGGTAGAGTTTTTTTCCCAAAAGATCTATTTTTTTTGCCACAATTTTTTGACTTTTCAACCTTTTTACACTACAAAAAAATTTGAAAAGTAAAAAAGTAACCAAAAAAACTCTACCGAACAAGCCCTTAATGCCAAAAAAAAAAAAAAAAATTGAGATCATATTTTCACCTTCATATTTAATTTAATAGATTAAATATTTAAAAATTTAATTGTATATTTAGTAAATTATTGAAAATTTAATATATAATAAGGATGAGCAATAAAAGAGTTATAAATAAAAATATTAAAAAAAATAATTATACATTAATAAATACAAAAGGTGAATATGGAATTTTAAAAATTGTAGGGGTAGAATGGTCCAAAATATTTCTCCATTTAAACCCTTTTAGAAGTAGTATAGAATATTTAATTTAATATATTAAATGTTTAAAAAATTTAATTGTATATTTAGTAAATTATTGAAAATTTAATAATACACAATAAAGATGAACAATAAAAGAGTAATAAATAAAATATTAAAAAATAATTATACATTAATAAATACTAAAGGTGAATATGGAATTTTAAATAAATTGTAGGGGTAAAATAGTCCAAAAATATTTCTCCATTTAAGCCCTTTTTAGAAGTAGTATAGATAAAAGACATAAATACCTTTATTTACTCACGATCAGAATGCATTCATCCGTTAATCGACCATATGTTAACAGATGGTCTGCTAACGCATCACGAAGTCTCGTTAACGTGCCCCGCTAATGCACTTCGAATCGCTAGGTCAATTTTGGCCTTAACAGTGTGAACATATGTTAAGAGACTATGAGTCCGTTAACGTAAATTTATATAATTATAACCGATTTTTTTCAATTATTTCACATCAAATGAACCCGATTTGCAAAAATTTAAAGAAAAATTACAATTATACTATATATATATATATATATATATATTTTCATGGTTTATACTATAAAATCTACAATTTCACCGTAGAATTAAAAGAAGAAGTTAGAGAATGATAAATTTCTACTTTGAAATGAAATTTTACCTAAATGAAATGGGTTGATTCTAACATTGAAACGGGTTAAATTTAACCTTGAAATCTTCTTTTTTCACATATAAAACGAATTTCAAATCGCTTGAAATGATTATTTGTGAAAGAGACAATGTTATATTTAGTAATTTACACACAAAAATGGGTCAACAAAATTATTTTGAAAATTGGTCTGTCACCTCCAAACCATTCAAAGACCATTTCCACGATATAGAGTAGAGTCGGCAGAACGGGCAGACGGCCTACCAACCCGAAATTGATCTGCCACACAAAAGATTGGACTGGATCAGTCCCCGACCCAATTTTATTTTGTTGGTATTTGTTGGGCCAACCCAGCCTGATTTTGAACCATATGGCTAATGGGCCAAACCAACTTAAATTTTCAATTTATTTTTTCAAACAATTATTTATGATGAAAAAGAAAAAGCAAAAAGCAAAATCTAACATTACATCACCCCCCATCTGCCACCTCCACCGCCACCCTAATATGAGAAAACGCAACCAGAGGGGGGGACCCGGTGATCTCGCTGAACCGGGAATCTCTCCCGCACATTTTCTCCGCGAGGAGGTCGAAAACAAGGGGGCGAAATCCTCTATTTGTTCCAGCCACTGTGGGTGAAGTGGGTGGGTGGTGACTTGGGCAATAAAATATTTTATCGGCCAGCCTTGGTTTCAACTCAATTGGCCTGCTGGATTAACAGACTTGATTAAATCTATCAATTTTATTTCGATCAATTTTTATCGCACCACCGTAAATCGGGCTATCCGAATCTGGCCCATTTTGTCACCTCTACATATGAGGATTGAAAATTGTCACATTACAATATAATCCGATTGACATTTTTTTCGTATTGTAATGTCAATAACATGCTTCAAAATTCTATGCAATGCTACCATTGTTTTCGTTGATATGGATGGACCAGGTCAATATGAATGAGGGAAATATTAAATGCTAACTACTACTTAGATATTAAATAATTAGATAGACCAGGTCAATATTAAATGAGGAAATATTAAATGCTGACTACTACTTAGATATTAAATAATTAGATAGACCAGGTCAATATTAAATGAGGGAAATATTAAATGCTGACTACTACTTGGACTATTCCCTTCCATTTCCGTTTATATTGACCTGGATTAATCAGGTATTGCTATTTATGCTTATAATGAATGATTGTTAGCATAAAATAAAATAGAGGAAATTGCAACCAATGTCTCCTTTTACAAAGTCATTTGCAAAAATATCTAAAATTAAAAATTTGAAAAATTTCCATTTTTTAAAATTTTGGACAGAAATGCCCTTACTTTTTTAATTTTTGAAATTCCAAACACATCCTACCTAGAATAAATGTGTTAAATGGGAGTTATTATTCATTCAACGTCGACCAATATGACCTCATTTTGCTTTTTTTTTTTTTTTTTTTTTTTTTTTTTTTTTTTGGGAAATAGGGGTTTTAATTATGCCGATTTAATCAAACTTTGACCAAATATCCGGTAGGTCTCGATAATCAATTTATGCATATTAGTAGTCAAATGCATTCTACTGTTAATAGATGATCGTAGTATATTTGGTTTCACAAAACTATTTCCTGATTAATGAGAAATTAGAGCCAAAATTTGGCATCTTGAAGTTAGGAAAAGAATTAATTGAGGGAGAATGAGAAATCTTGTCCCACATTGGAAAATGAGTAGATTCTCAACATATTCATATACCGTAAGTTTAGGGTACTAATTGGGTTTGGCTCAATATAATTTTTTTGGACAAATTAATTTAATTTATTTCATTCTTGTGGACATGTGGGTCTAATAATACTTCAACACGTGGTATAATGTATCGCCGCTCGATTCTTAACACGTGTCACCGCTTAGAAAACAAATTAAATCTATCTTTTCCTCGAACCAACATATCGGGCCTCGACAAAACATTGTCCACAATGTGTGTCCTTTTCGCATAAGACTTTTGGTTTATTATAAATAGGTCCCTTCATCTGCTAAATTTTATTCATTCCAATCATCTTGCTTTCTCGTTATTCCTACCAAAGATTCTCGCAGTTATTCTCAGATCCGTCTTTTTCATGTATAGTACAAAACAACTTTTTCGAGTTTGTCGCTTTTGTCGCTTTGAAGTACTTCTAACGTAAGAAGAAAAATATCAAGTTGTGTCTTAGAAGACAATTGCCTATACATCGTGAGCAATTTCTAAAGGGTAAATTCATCTTAAATAGATAGAGATGAACTCTAGCTTTTGGGCTTCACCGATTAATCGTATTTTTATTTCGCTAATTGTTTCTTTAATTCAAGTAAGTCATTTTACATAATATATATTCTAACATTTTAAGACTAATTTTGTTGTCATATATATCCTTACAATAATATAAGAGCCTTAAATTTTTATTGTTCATTTTTTCGTCCAACACTGGTCGCTTTTACAACTATCATTTGTTTTATTACTCACTTCGCCTTTCTCTACCTTTTTGAAGCCATCGCTTTCCATTTGATAAATAATGCCTTCACCACTCATTACTAATGCATTTTTCGTAGTTCAATCAACATCAAATTAGCAGCTTTTCAAACATTGATAAGCTCATAAACGATATTTAAAGAATTATATTGAGGTGATGAACCATGACAAATGCAACATCGAGACACTTCTAATAGAAATTTTCAGTAATTTGAAGTTCCCTCAAAGTTGGTTCAACTTTTCACCACCTCGAGAATTAAAACTTCAAGATATACTACTAAAATTTGTTAAAGAATTTCGTAGATCCCAACTTCAATTAAAAATCTCAATTCATTCCTTCAACCATGAAAACATGAAAGGGAGCATTAATATTTTAGATAACAGTAAATGATGTGCAAATTTCAATTATTAGTTTCATCTCAATATTCAAAATGCAATCCTAATTGCAATCTTTAGATGATGCATTATCGTATGGTGTGGCCTTGGTTTGCAATGCATGAGAACCTCCCCATTTTCTTCCAATAGGCTAAACCTCTATTTGTTGTCCTTTCGATGGCCGCTAGATATTAAGTTCAGCAGTAAAGATGATTGTTAGGCAAAACTTGAATATATTAAGAACAGAATAGCAAGTCGGGCCAGGTGCAGAAACATACACTTGGTCGAAAACAATTAATTGTGAAACCTTTATATTATTGTTGTTTTAACAAGAGAAAAACGAAAAAAAAACCAAAGGGATAACCACCTAAGCAATCAAGAGTTGCTCGCAACCTTTTGATTCCAACAATATGATGGACCTCAAGATCACCGTGACACGAGATTTCATCAAACTCGAAAATATTTTTTAAAACACAAGAAAACAAAATATATAGTAAAATAAAATCAACTTATGTAATATGAAACCGAACTTGCTCGAGGAGATCAGAAACAGATTGTCGATTTCCATAAAAATTCTGCAGTAGTCAATCCGGTAAAGTATCAATTAATAAAGGAAATTTGAATATTAGTGAATATCCTTGAGATTGATATAAGAATTCCTCAAAGTGTCTATGTATTAACTTGATTCTATTAATCCAACTGTTGGAGAAAGCAAACTTTGATAAGCAAGTTATTCTCTATTGCCGAAGCTTTCTTTGCCTCTAAACCGCAAATTTTTTTCGTTGCCGAGCAATTTGGCAACCATAATTGGTCGTTAACATGGTTGTCTTTTAAAAGTTAATTGCTCGAATTTGTAATGCACATAGTATATAAAAAATTACGCAACCAAATTTTGGTCTTGGTTGTTGAGCAATTTGGCAAACCATAATTGGTCGTTAACATGGTTGTCTTTTTAAGAAGTTAATTGTCGGAATTTGGTAATGCATGAGTATATAAAAAATTACCCAAAAATTGAAAGAAAGTTGGGATGATTATTGTTAAAAAGGTCCAAAAGAGGATTCAAGAATTTTGTAATGTATAATCCACACCCACGCACTATGAAATCTTGGGATTCTAGTGCTACCGTGGTTCTGAAAGTTAATTTCGAACTTCACGTAATTTTCCAAGTTCATGCGACAAGAAAAGTGAAAAAAATTAGAAACCAAAGCAAATGGAAAAGCCCAATCGAAAAAAAAAAAAAAAAAAGAAGAAAAAATTGTATCGCTCATCGTCGAGCAATGAACAAGGCGTCGTCGAGGCACATTTCTCCACTCTTGATTCTCGAAGTCTCGACTATGAAATTTTCAATTTTATGAAAACATGGCAAGTAATCATTCTCCCTGCTCCCATTTTTAGAAGGAAAAAGAGAAAAGCAACTATCTTGTACTCTTAAAATTACAACTCTTTCTTCTTTTGAATTCTTTATATTGCCTTTTCAACCTCATATTTAAAAAGAAAAGAATTCACATAGAGTAGTAACTTGTAAGCTCTCCTTTCGAGCCATGTTCTATCTAATCGCTTTTTCTTTTTCTTTTTTGGGACATAGGACAAAAGTCCTAATTTATTTGAATCTTTATTGGCCTCGAAATTCTAAATTTTGTTAGTTTTTTTCATATCACAAATTAGGACAACTTGGTGTTCTTGTAAAATGGTTCCACAAATTTTTCGCAAGATGTAAACATGTAAGCTTGTACATCATCGAGAAAGCTATGCTCAGATGTTTCTCAAAGTGTCCAAATTTTCATTTTTTATTAATTGAATGAAATTTATGAAGGTATAAAATCTTGAAGATGCTTATTGTTTATCATTAGGCCACTATATTCCCAAAATGAAGCGAGAGGTTAGGGTCTAATTCAACAAGAAAGAGATTGTGTTCAACTTGAAAGGCATTTCGTAGTTACCCAACATTCTTCGCTATAAGAAAAGTAATTAAAAAGAAATAGTTCGAGATCATTTTCAAAGACAAGTTCGTGGTACTTTGATTTCTTGAGGTGCTTAGAAAGTAACTTAAAAATCACGCTTGGGGAAAAAAAAAGCAAGATTGACTTACTTTTTAAGCACAATCAAACATGCTCAAGTCAATTGTACATGGAAGAGATTTCTAAATTTTCATAGATTTAGTTTGCTATTCGTCTGCTAGAAGTTTAAACTCTTAGATTGTGTTGTAACCGCAGCTAGGCAATCAGTATTAGAATTTGCAACCGCTCATCGCCCAACCCAAAAAAGAAATTTCTCAAACACCGGTGGTTCAATAAAATGGTTGCCGAAGTTTCCAGTAATCAAAGTCGGGTTGTTGAGCAACTCGACAACCGCCTGGGCTTGGTTGCCGAGCAATTGGGCAATTGGTCGTTAACATGTTTGGGATTTGGTAATGCACATAATATATAAAAATAACCCAAAATTGAAGAAAGTCGATGTTTATTGTTAAAAAAGCCTAAAATAGGATTCAAGAATTTCAAGTAATGTATAAACCACACCCACGCACCGTGAAAACTTGAGATTCTACCACCGCTCATTGATATTAAGTTAATTTCAAGTTCACGTAATTTTGCTCACAAGAAAAATCTTGTCGAATGAAAAATTAAAACCAAAGCAATGGAAAAGGAAAAGCTCATCAAAAAAGAAAAAAATTGAAATCGCTCATCGCCAAGTTGCTCTTGCCACCTAACCATTCATCCGAATTTTTTTTTTTTGGTCTTTTTAATCTTTTTGACAATTTTTTTTTTAGTTTTTATTTTACACCTTTCATTCAATTTTTTTTCATTAATCTTTTTTATTTTATCTTATAAGCAAATTTGAATTTTTTTTATTTTTATTTTTATTTTTATATCGTTGTCGAGTTACTTGACAACATTGAATTTTTAATATTATTTTTTGTGTTGTCGAGTAACATTGTAATTTGAATTTTTTTATTTTACACATGGGCATTGGACCCATTTTCATTTTTTTATTTTATTTTAGGAATAATTGTATGAAAGGTTGCTATCGTTTCAACCTAAAACTTTTCACTACATTTTTTACATACTGCAACGACGTACAAAACTAGTATTATGTATAAGTGGTTAAAAGTCAATTTTGCTTTTTTGGATAGTATTGTTATTTTAAACGATCAAGTTCATTGAATATTTAAACTTTGGTTCATTTGTATAAAATCAATTTTAAAAATATCTGAATACATATTAAATGTTTCAAGTTTATGCATCAAATTGGTAATCATGTTTATGTACATTCACCCTTTGAACAGAAATTAAAGGTTTCAATTAGACCCAATTTTAATTGATATTTTGGGTGCATAATTTAAAAAGTGCATTTGTTCTAAAGTTTGCAATTAATTCTTGTGAAAGCTTAATAATTTTAGTATATTTGGTATATTATATTCAGCAATCTTAAAGTGTTGAATTTCTGTTTTTGTAATAGAAATTAATTTGAATAAAGTTGTTTTCCCGACTAATGTACAACTACCGTGATTCCACCTGTGCGATCAACTCCTGCATTCCTCATGGAGAGAAACCTAAAAAGTTCAATGGTGTCTCACATGGAGAGAAACCGAAAAGATGTTATTCTACTTGACCACTATGAATTTGGCAAAGTTTCTAACCGAGGATGCTCTGCAGCTCAAGAAGGACCAAACAATATGGAGTCTCTCATTGCCTGGGTGCATGAAAGCACCTGACTTCCTATGCAAGAATTAAATTTAATTGTCTCGACAATACACTATACTGGTGAGTATAATGCTATAAAATTCGCCAAAAAAAACTTTGGGAATCCTTGGAGGAAAATAAGACTCGAGGATGTCGGCACGAAGAAATTTATTGTCCAAAATTCATAGACTTCAAAATGATAGACACCAAGACAATTATTAGTCAATTACAAGAGTTGTAGGTACTTAATGACATACATGCTAAAATATGACTTTAAGTGAGTTATTCCAAGTGGTCAGAATCATTGAGAAACTTTATCCTTTATGGAGAGATTTCAAGAACTATCTCAAGCACAAACGCAAGGAGATGAACTTGGAAGAATTAATTGTCAAGCTAATGATAGAAGAAGACAATGTAAAAGTTTGACAAGCAATCAGAGGGACGGTTTGGACATGTAAAAGCCAATGTGGTGGAATCTAGTTCAAAGACTAACAAGATAATAAAACATTCCGTGATGCAATCAAGAAAGACAATAAAAAGAATGCTAAGAAGTTCAAAGGCAACTACTTTAATTGTGAAAAAGTGGGACATCGCAAGTGAATGTCGCGAAGCCAAAGAAACAAAAAAGGTTCAAGCAAATGTGATGTAAAGTGATGTTTTATCGAGGATATACAAGAATCGAATTGGTCTGTTGTTTATTTCGAATACAACAACATCGGGAATTTAGAGAATTTTAGGTAATTAGTGGGGTTACTCGATAATATTTCTACTATCAAGGCGATGTTCTAATTACAAGCGCAACAATAGAGAACAATTATTTATGAAAATTCCACAAGTTCAAGGTTGAGGGACCACTAAAAGTGACTTTGAAGATGACTTATGGAGAATAGCTCATCCTCAACAATGTGCTATATGTGCTGTGACATTCGCAAAAATATTGTATATGGGTCTTAACTTAGCAAAAATAGTTTTAAGTTGATATTTCAGATCTCGATAAATTTATACCTGGAAGGGACCCGCGGTGATAGACTATTCAAAATGAATGTTCGATCGCTGTAATCGAAATCGCAATAATAATAAAGTTTATAGTCTTGCTTATATGCTCGATTCTTCTTTTTATGACATAATCATTTGGGGCATGCAAACTTTAAATCTTTCCGTAACTAATAAATTTAAGTTTATTGCCTTCTTTAGAATTTAATTCTAATCACAAATGCGAGACATGTGTTGAGGCTAAGTTAGCAAAACCCTGCTTTCATTCTTTTTTGAAAGAAACATTGTACCTTTAGACAATGATATTCATGACTTGAAATTTGTGCAAACTAGAGGTGGTAAAAAGTACTTCATTATTTTTATCGACGATTGTACAAGATAATCGTTATGTCTATCTCGCTAAGAAACAAAGATGAAGCTTTAGATGTTTCTAAACATTATAAAAATGAAGTTGAAAATCAACTTAGCAAATGAATAAAGATTATTCAGTAGTGATAGATGAGGAGAATGCGGAGCAACCGCTCAAGAATTTTGTTCAAAATATGGTTTTATTTATCAAACAATGACATTATTCACCCTTAACAAACTAGATTGCTAAACACAAAACCGCACTTTTAATGAAATTATGAATGTTATATTGATAAGTTCAGGATTACCTCTGAACTTATAGGAGGAAGCTATCCTTTTAGTAAATATTATTCTTAATAAGATACCATTAAAGAAAAAGGATGAAACTTCAAATGAATTATTGAAATTTCATAACCCTACCTATAAACACTTAAAAGTGTGTAGGTGTTTGGCTAATGTTAAAGTTAGTTAAAATTGGATCTCAAAACAATTGATTGCATATTTATCGATATGCTAATAATAGTAGTATATCGATTTCTTGTTAACAAGTCGATATTCCTGACGCATATGAAGGTACCTATCATTGAATCTAAGAATGCTATATTTTTTTTTGAAGATGTATTTCAGCAAGTAAAGATGAAGAAAGAAATAAGTTCAAGTAAACGAACTTATGGTACTACAAGTGGTACTCATCTAATGATGAAGAACTTAAAGCGTAGTAAAAGGACCAAAGACATCTACAACATTTGGTCCGTATTTTCTAACCTAATGTAGAAAATGATCCTAAGACATTTAATGAGGCAATGTTACTCGTAAACTCCGCTTTGGAAAGAAGCTATCAACAGTGAGATAGAGTCTATTATGCAAAATCACACTTAAGAGTTTGTTGATCTCCACCTGGAAATAAGTTTTGTGGTGTAAATGGATTTTTAAAAAAATTTAAAACTTAATGGATCTATTGATAAATATAAGGCCAATGCTAGTAGCAAAAGGATATAGACAAAAGGAAGGCATTGACCTTTTCGACATACTAACCAAAGGACAAGGATCACTTCTATTAGAATTTTTAATTGCAATTGTAGCATTGCATAATCTCAAATCCATCAAAAGGATGTAAAATGACATTCTTAAATGGCGAAGTTAGAAGAAGAAACATACATGGAACAACTTGAAGGGTTTATTACTCATGGACAAGACAAAAGGTGCGAGACCTCGTTAAGTCGTTATACGGATTAAAGCAAGCTATTAAAACAACAAGCACAAAAAAATTTGGACAAAAACGATGTTGTCAAATGGTTTTAAAATTAACGAGTGTGATAAATGTGTCTATATCAAAAATACACCAAAACTTATGTGTTAGTATGTTTGTATGTCGATGACATGCTTATTATGGAGATTAATAATGATATTATCATGACTATGAAGAAAATGTTTACAAAACATTTTGATATGAAGTATATGGGTATGGCGATGTTATATTAGGAATTAAAATTTCTAAGACATCCGACGGATTTATCTTTTCTCGCCTCATTATGTTAAAACAAGATTTCAAAAGTTTAATATGTATAATGACTCATCCATTTAATACTCCAAGAGATTTAAGTTCAGACTTAGTCAAGAATAAAGGTGAACTCGTATCTCAACCTAATTATTCTCGTATTATAGGCATGAATTGTACTGCGCCAGACATTGCATACATAGTTAACAAATTGAGTAGATTTACTAGTAATTTAGGCAATGACCACTGGAAAGCTTTGAATAGTGGTTCTTAGATATCTAATATATACCTAAATTTTGGATTACATTATACAAGATATCCGGGCTTGTACTAGAATGATATTGTGAAGTTTATCGATATCGATACCCAAATATTCTAAGTCTACTAGTGGTTATGTTTTTACCATTGGTGGGGGTAACTATGTCTCTGAAGTCCCTCAAAACAAACTTGCATAGCTCATTCAATTGTGGGTGACAAAAAAGCTCGTCGACTTGTAAAGCCAGCCCAACAGCTCTGCGCCTGGGCTCGGCCGAGACGACCCAGCACCAGCTAGGTCTAAGCTTATAAAAAGAGGTCGAGCTCGCCTACTCTCGGCCAAAAATGAGCTGTACCATGGGCTCGCTTCAACGAGCCCGCCTCCCACGAGCCTTGCCAGCTAGCTTGGGCTCGGCACGAGCTCATTTAGTGAAATTGGTGAACACGAGCCGGCCGACTGCGTGGCTCGCCAACGGTCACATCAATTTTATTTTATTTATTTATTTATTTATTTATTTTGGTTTTTTACTTTCATTATTTTCCTATAAACACCCATATTCTAAACTCATTTTTTTTCACATTTCAATCTCTTTATCTCTCATTCAATTATATACTCAAAGTCTCAATCCATTAACAATTCTCAAATTACATTATCTCAATATTAGTATTCTAATTAGTATCTAGTATCTAATTATCTAGATATTACTCTATAATTTTAAGTTATAACCTTTCACTTTACATCAAATCTCTACATTTCTAGTTTCTACTAAATCTTTATTTTCTCCTATTCTCTTTATTATATTATTTCAAATGGCATACAATCAAGTAATGATAATTTCGCTTGTCTTAATGATGTTCAAATTCCAGACGATATTCGTGGAATCGCCTTGGTGGTAGCACCGATCCAATTGATTTGGAAAGATTTTCAAGAAGATGCCGATACAACAAACCACCATCGACTCTAGCACTAAACTAAAAAGCCACCAAACAAAAGACCAAGTGTTAGCAAAGATTTTAAGTTGGTGCCGATCGTCAAACCAGTGAACGATGTCCCTCGAAATTCAAAGCACAAAAACACCGGCCGAGGAAGTTTAGTCATACTGCGGGATAGGCACCACCTATCTAAATACTTCAAAAGTGTCAAAATAAACATGGATGTTTGATACAAATCTGTGCACAACCCGCTTTGATCTCCTGGAGCCGGGTCCAAGAGTCCGCGCCTCAACAACCGGATATACCACAAGAACTCATGCGCCACGTAAGGACCGCTGTAATTGATAGCAAATGTCGAGTTTCCACTATGCTTGGTGGACAATCTTCATTGGACGCCATTCATTCAAAAATACCTACAACTAAGATAATGTTAGTATTTAGAAATACACTCGTAGTGAAAGATACTATTGTTAGATATAATACAAAGAAATAAGCTATAATTAATGATATTAATAATTATAATCGGGTGTTGTATTTTATATCATACTTATGGACATGTTGTAAACCAAAAAGGATACATGGTTGCAACTTCACACTATATTGATAATAATTGGATAATACATAAAAGTAATAGCATTTAAAACAAATAGACTATTCTCATAATGGAAATAATATTTATCAAATTTTATTAGGCGTAGTTAAACAAATTTAAATGTGATTCTAAGGCTCGTAGTTTTACATTTGATAATGCAGCAATATAGTAATTGAAAAATTAATGCAACATTGTAGTCCAAATTTTAAATCATTTCTATTATATTACTAACAATTTTAATATGTATAAGAATTTTGCTCTTTTTTACCAAGATTATACATGTTATGGAAGTTAAATTTAGGAAATATTGAGAACAATTGCTCATGTTATTTCCATTAGCATGTATCATGGATCCTCGACTTAACTTAGAGGGTACCTAGCAACAATAATGACAATTTTATATAAATTAACTTACGGAATCCAAATAACGCAGTGCTAATTTATAACAAAATTTATGTTCATGTATGAGGTCTATGTTGAAAAGGCCTAAGACGAACATTGTACCGACACCCTCCTAATCCAACATATACTTCTGGTATCAACCCGATGACATTGACTTCTCTGAAAGTTACACCAAGACACTTAGAGTGGTCCAGACCTCAAGGTCAACAATTAGGTTGGTTCTTCTTCTAGTTCTCCCTTCTCCGCTCTAATGATACACCCAGAGTTAGTTAGGTATTTTGCACATGATGTGCTTAGTATGTTAGACGACCTAAGAGAGAAAAAACTTTGATATACTACGATAGTGGAGACAACATCAACGAAGTTATCCAACCCTTTCAAAAATAGCACGTGATCTACTAACACCTCCCGATCTCAACCTGTAGCATTGAAGGTCGTATTTAGTACAAGTTACGTGATTTTATCTCGACATCGTCAAGACCAAAGTCCATATTTTAAAAAGCTATCGCGTCTAAAGGATCGATGATGCCTAACTTCGAATCCAAGACAAAGTG
The DNA here is from genome assembly GCA_023638005.1 of Forsythia suspensa. Lineage (NCBI taxonomy): Eukaryota > Viridiplantae > Streptophyta > Magnoliopsida > Lamiales > Oleaceae > Forsythia > Forsythia suspensa. The sequence goes on from JALRMA010000362.1 coordinate 21,439, forward strand.
GACGTATTAGTGTCCCAAGAACTTGAATATTTAAATATGGATTAATCATATTCGTAGTAAGTATTATTTTGCATTAGTATTTATGTATTTGATATTTTTTTCTTATTTTATTAAAAATTGTATTAACGTAACATCTTGTTCATGTACAATTTAACTCCGCCTACTTTTAAAGTAGCCGGTCCCAACTTCTAATAAGGATGAGTGTTTTAAATATTTAATTTTTAACATAAAAGATTCGATATGGTAGTTATTTTTATTTTCAAATTTTAAAAAGAAAAAGAAAAGAAAAGAGATGAGGGTATTAAATCGTTAATTTTTAACATAAACAATTTCGGATATTGTATTTTTTATTTTCAAAATTTTTAAAAAAATTAGGGCTCTCATTGTCAAGCCCATGAGTTTCGCAATGTAATCCCAGCTCAAAAATTAGACCCCTGCACGAAGCCGAGCTCGCCTTTTACGGGTTTAGGCCAGGCTCTACCTACTGCCATGCCTACATTCAATGATAGAATATGAGTTTATAGCTTTAGATAAAGTTGGAGAAGAAGTAGAGTGGCTTCATAATTTCTTAGAGGATATTCCATGTTAGCGTAAGCGTGTTGTTTGCAATAAATATACATTGTGATTATCGCCTAAGCTATCGAATGGAACAAAGTATTATGTATATAATGGTAAGTCTCGGCATATACATTGAAGACATAATACCATTAAGCAATTGACGCCAAATAGTGTTATCTCCATTAAATATGTGAAATAAAAAGGAGAATCTCGCAAACCATTAACTAAAAGTTTACCAAAAGATCAAATATACCGCTTTTATCGAATAGAATGGGATTAAAGCTCACTACGTGAAGAGTCTTTATAATGGTAACCCAATATCTTAGTTCAATAGGACAACCAAATTATGAAGATTCTATATAGCACTTAAAAGTTATGTTCTAACCAATTCATCTAATAAGAAAAGTACTTTTTGCGTAACGTAGGATAAAGTAATACTTTTTAATGATTCTTATAGTTTGATTAACCAAGCGGAGTATGGCATAATACTCTTAATAGGATATCACCTATGTAAGTGTGAAGTGGGGTCGCTTTTATGAAAATTTTTGAGGCTACAAATTTTCAAAACACTTACAAAACCCAAGAGTTATTTAGGACCAAATGAATAAAATCGTAAGAACGTAGAAAGTGTTAGGGAAGATATTGCGTGAGTACTATTGTCTTGGTTTACACCAACGGCCGAACAAGCTTCAAGACATCATGTTTCTCGACAGTCAAGTAAACCGATAGTATTTCACTAAGGCAAGTGTTAAAAGCCATAAGCAACCTCTCCCGATGTAATAGTTTTCCGCATGTACCTTTATTAGTGTTTGCATTATCATTTGCATTTTATGGTACTTCATTCATCTGCGGGGATTTTTGGAAATGGGGGGTTTTAATTATGTTGATTTAATCAAAATTCTGACCAATACTGAGTGAGTCCCCGATAACTAATTTATGCGTATTAGTAGTCAAACGCAGTTCTACCGTGAGTAGATGATCATAATATATTTGGTTTTACAAAACCATTTTAGATGAATGAGAAATTCGAGCTAAAAGTTGTCATCTTGGAACTTAGGAAAAGAATTAATTGAAGAAAAACGAAATCCTTTGTCCGACATTGGAAAATGGGGTGATTTGTTAACCTATTCATATACCCCAAGTTTGGTACTTGGGTTTGGGGCCCTCAAGGGCACCGATAGTCTTTTGGAAGGGGAGCGTTCAGGAGAATTATGTGGATCGCAAGTTGCACAATATCGCACAAAAGAATAATAAAGTGGACCTATTGAGTCCTGGATTATCGTTCTAACGAAGACTATCTTATTTAGTTACTAGTTAAATTAATCTTAATACTAATGTATTTAAAACAATTTAAATTAAGTTTATTTGAAAGATTTAAACTAGAACTATGAATTTAAGGAAATAATATAATAACTTATGTAAAAGCAAATAACAAGAATTTAAAAAGAAATCGATGGTTAAAGTGTTTGGACAAACGAATTCACCTAGTTGTCATCTCTAATTCCTTCTCTCAAGATTTGTTCCCAAAGTTGTATTCGCTCAATTTAACCTAATTTACCTTCTCGAGTTCAAATTAATCCTATCTAATCGAGTCAACTTAGGCAAAATGTAATGGTCCTTAATTAGATGCATTAATTTTCCTAAGAATTAATTCAAACCAAAGAATAATAAAAGCGTATCTCTACCTTTATCCAATTGTCGATTTACTACGTGGTTCAGATTAACATATTAGTTCTCGCTCATTACAATCCACAAAATCAACGAAATAATGGCCGCTTATTCCAAGCATTAAGAAAAGAAGCAAAATCAAATACTTAAACAATTTATAAATCAAAACTTAAGATTCGAAAATAAAGAATTAAACTTTAAATCTAGCTACTTCCCGATTCAAAAGAAAGACAAAGTTGAAGAGTTTTGAATACATAACCGATCTTGAATAAAAGAGGAGAAAACGTTGAATATCTTGCACCAAGATATCTTGATTTTCATCGCCCAATCTTTCAAGATCTTGGCCGCTCTTCGCTTTTCTTCTCGCCTTTTCTTTTCTCCTCGCCTTCTTGTGTACTACCCAAAGAATTCACCTCCCTTATTTTGACCCAAGTTAGGGTCTTTATATGTTGTTTACTAATTTACAACTCATGTACATGAAAAGATGAAAAAGACCATGACTAGAATTAAAAATAAGCCAAAATATCCAGACAAGGGCTCACAAGGTACGGTCAGTCAATCGCAGATTTGGTAAACCGCTATATTGACCCCGGCCATAATCAAGAAACAATTACCAAATTTGTTCCAATCCCCAAATTGCAAGATTTAGGGTCCACCAAGGTCTCAAATATATTTTATTTGGTCCATGCTTTTATGTTTCTTCATAATTTGTCCTTTTCGTCCTCTTATTTGCATCCAAGGTCCTTCAATCTTTTATTTTGTCCTCTTTAGTCCTCCACCCTTCTTCTTTTCATTTCAATTTAGTCCTCTTTTTATTTGCAACTCAAGCCCTTCAACTTTTGTATGTTTGCAAGTTGATCTCCATATCCAAGTTTTCATACACCTTCAAATTCCTTTTCGCCTATTTTTCTTTCAGGACTCAAACAATTAAATGGACACATAATTAAGTAGAATCACTTAAGAGTACTTTTACAATTGTCCACTTTTTGATGGTCCGTAGATAAGTGTAAAATCACACTTATCAAATACTCCAAACCTGAACATTTGTTCGTCTCGAACATGACTATTTACTAAACAATCAAACAAATAATATTATATTATACTATAATAGATAGCTTTCAGATTTCGCTTTCATGTTTTTGAAACAATTCAATCAATTCATTAAAAACCTTTAAATTATGCTACCAAAATTATTTTTATTTATCCGATGTTCGATTGATATATGTGAAAATAAGGTCAATCCAATCAACATAAACCTTTAGGTTGGCGTAATATTCGCCCCAATGGTCAAATATTTCTCTCTCGTAAGAATACACACTTATCTATTGATTTTCATTTTCTCACCGGTGTTAACTCTAAAGTCGCTTCTTCAAAATACTTATTCTTTACCGCCAAAATTTGGTTAGGTTCAGCCATACGCTTGCTATTCAGATCTCGTGATGATTCTCCTTTATTGAATGTTTCGCCATCAAGCTTCTACCAGGTAAGTCAAACCCACTAGTTATCTAAATCTCCGCTAAGTGCGCACAAAGGCTCAATCTTGCTTTTGCTTTTTTTTATATAATCATATAGATATATCTTATGTGTAAGACCCCACCCCTTAAGCTTAGATGACCTTTGTAGCGAAGCTTTAGACCGATGGCTCCTGTGTCCGAGCAGGACTTTAGGGCACCGAAGTTTTGAGAACTCCAACGTGGCTTTATTACTCGTAGTCAACTAAAGGCCTACTTAAGAGAGATATAAGATAATGGCACAATGCCTTTTCAAAAATTTTGCAAGACAAATAAGCGGGATTAGATTCAGCATTCGGTCAATACATAGATTCCAATTTAGAAGCCAACATACCTCCACACAACTATTACCAATCACTAACTCAACACCTCATTCAAACAATTTCTTCAGAATGGTTTAACCACCCCAAACTATCCTTTCAACCGGTTAGGTAATTGAGTTGTCAACTAGTGGTCCTTGATTTTCACAACTTAGGGTTGACTATTTTTTTCATTGTATTCTATTTAATATACCAAACCAAAGGTAGATATTCATAACTATTGTGCTCACATCTCAATCATATCTCATGATATGGAGCAAGATAGTCTATAAAAAACAAATTTTAAGCATCATCACCTAGTCATAATTCATGAATTGATAACAGTCAAATAATATCATCATGTCGCACAAGGCTATCCAACATACAAGCACACAAATAATTTTTTTTACCATACACACACACACACACACACACACACACACACACACAACGATAATGAAAAATAATAAAGTCTCACACCCCAAACTTAAATCCACTTTGTCCCTCACGACAAAAGAAAGCAAAATAAATAAAAAGAAAATAGTTAACCCAAATTAAAAGATGTGGAGACAACGCCGTATTTTCAAATTGATCAAGACAAGATTGTAATCGAATGACGTACGTATAGCCCCGGGAAATGAAAAAATAAAAAAATTAAATGTAATCTATTTACTAAAAAATCTGGGAAATATGCTTTCATTCCCACTGCAATCTCTAAAAGTCTACATGCAACACAATAAACATATAAGGGATAGGAAAATGGGTCATTTCTCCTCATTAAGTGCTCGCTGACGAGTTCTAGAGTTCTAATTTCTTATTGTTCCGTTGCTTTACAAAGACTTCAAACAGCGCTTTGAGTACTTGTTTTGTTTGGCATCTATCGACTTTGTACCATTTTTCATTTATCCTCCAAAAATTTAACTTGGCGCTTCATATAAATATAATTGTAGTTTGAAGCACATCGGCTCAACATCACTACGAAAAACTTCAACTTCCTCATCACCATGATCACAAATCAATTTTAATAAATACCCGGAGTCGAAAATTGTTGATAAGTGCAATATCATTGAATGTCAATTTTTATTTTGCTCATTTGGGATCAACTTCTTTTACCACATACTCTTCTTCTTTTGATTTTGCATCTTGTTTCCCAATTCTTCTTCTTTAATTGCCAACTGTTTGTCCTTTTCTCGGCCTTTTCACATAGATTTCGCAATTGTACCTTGCTCCTAGTAGTGATTTCATTTACATGTTCTTTTGGATTTGTCATCGATTGCTAAGCAAAGTGCATGGTTTTCTATCCGACAATTGCATGGCTCATCGCCAACTGAGTCTCTAATTTTCTTATCGACGCTGTTGATTTTGACGTTTATGTCTAGCCGCTCAATACTTTATCAATTTTGCATATATTTTTGGAACATCTCTTCGAACTTGGTCCTCTTTCTTTTGAGCATTATAGG
>JALRMA010000049.1:0-10545 GCA_023638005.1 Forsythia suspensa
GACCCCACTAGTTTTCCATACTTAGCCAAATTTTGGTGAAATTTCTGCATTACATAAATTTACTATACCACTTTGGCTCGACTTTCAAGGCACGTCCCGACTTGAAAATACTCAAACTTGATATCAATTTAAACATCTCGATAAGGACTACACGATGGTATAACATGCATAGGCTACGGATCAACGCACGATACACACCATTGTTGCAAAGTTGGTTCAAACAATGGCAAAACTGTAATTAACTTGCATTTTCCAGATTTTTCAGCTTGGTCTCTATCTATGGGATTAAATTTGATTAAGCCCAAACATTTACATAACTTAATATTTTTCTTAAAAGTCCCCAATACTTTAATCCAATCAAATTTATATACTTTCTCCTAAACTTATTGAAATTGACATACCAAACTTATCAATTTTTGGTGATCATTGGTTTTTCCTAAGAAAATAAATTTAAATTCTCTAAATTATAAAATTATAAAACGAAATTTTGGGCGTTAACTCATCGGACTATCAAATTTTGATATGTGGTAGCTACATGAGTATTCTATGTTCTCCGAAAATTTTATATTTTTCGTGATCGCTTTCTATGTCAAATAAATTTTGTTAATCCATGACTAAATGAAGTTTTGAAAATTTTTTTACACGACGTGGAACGGAAAATTATCTGTCAAGCAAAAAAAATTTTTTTTTGGTAGGTGGACATTTCATGAAAAAAACGAGAAATTCCCCATGGGGGAATTTTTTTTTTTAATTTATCCTTTGCCGAGTAACTCGGGAAAGTGGGAGAATTAAATGTTTTTCCCCACTTTGCCGAGTAACTCGCAAAGTGAGGGAACATTAGATTTTTTTTTTTTTGTGGGCTTTTAGCATTTTTTTTGTAATTTGCACTTTTAGTCCACAATCTTTTCATTTTATAACAAATTTACCCATAACCTTTTTTAGCTTTGGCCATCCCCGACCTTTAAATTTTGTTACAAATTTTATTTTGTCAACCTCTTTAAATAAAAAAAAAACAAATAACAACAAAATAAAATAAAAATATAAATGAAGTCTTACAACTTTTAAAAAGTAGCCCAATTTTATTTTGACATTTTTTCATTTTTTTTAATTTGCGCTTTTTGTCCGAACCTTTCAAATTTGTAATTAATCTACCCCAATTTTTTTTTTGGCCATTGGCCATCCAACTATCACTATTTTGTCCTACAAATTTGCATTAAATTTTTATAAAATGAGCTTTTGTTAGCTTTGCTATTTTTTATTTTTTTTTAAGATTTGGTTTTGGTTTTGTTGAGTGACTCTAAAAAAATATAATAAAGAAAAAAATACAAAAATTTGTCAAATAACTCGACTTTTTTTTTCTTAATTTCGATTTTAATTCGTTTACCTTTTGAATTGTAAAGTAAATTTTTATATTTTTCAAAATTTTTTTACATATTATTCTAAATAAATGCAGAATAAAAAACAATAAAATAAAATAACATTACAAATGAATTTTACAACTTTTAATCTTGACAATGTGTGAATAGTAAAAGGAAAAATTTAATAGCATTTATTTAGAATAATTTGTAGATTTAAAAGGTAAAATAAAAAAATAGTAAAAATTGACTAAAAATTAGGTGTAAAAGAAAAAAATAAGAAAAAAAATTTGTTGTCAAAATGGACTAATTTGCACACCCTACAATAAATGAATACAAAATAAAAATTAAAAAGTAAAAGGCACCGTTAAAAAAAAAACCACTAACAAAAGTGAAATTGGGCCAAAGCCCATTTTCAATGACTTCATTGTTAGTGTTGTCGAGTTGCTCGACAACACTAACAAAAAAAACAAAAAAACTTTTTCCAATGGCTTAGTGTCAACACTAACAAAATAATAATAATAATAATAATTTCAAGCGGCCAAATATTGTCGAGTTGCTAGACAACATTAAAAAAAATTATAAATAAATAAATCAAACAACCAAATATTGTCGATTTGCTCGACAAAGACTATAAAAAACATTAATCAAATGTGTAACTCGACAATATTATTAAAAAAAAACTCATTGATTCATATAAACAAAAGTTAAATTCTATTTTGTCTTTATTTGTTTTCTTTTTCATAAATTTTATGATTCGATAATCAAGTTAGTAAAATAAATTGGACTTTTTCATTTTGAATAATTAGTGACCATTTATATATTTTAATAATTAGACACATGAAATTAAAATTTCGTACTCGCTACATACATGAATTATTTAAAGAGATAAATATTGTAATAAATAGATACTAAGATACATGTATCGAGATAAATGTGTTCATTGAAAATTCTATAATAAGCCATGTAACGCTCACATAAAATTAAGTGATTTAATTAACTCGCTACATGAATTATTTAAGTAGATGAAGGTAGTAATTGATAGATGCATATATTGGAATAAACATATTCATTGAACATCGTATAAAAAGGCACACAATCCGACAATGCTACACATTTTGTAAGAGGTCAATCCAAGAATAAAGTTTATCTTGAATTGTTTTTGCTATTTTAAAATAAATCTCCAATTTTCTATAAATTGACATTCTTCCGAAATTATCGAATATTAAATAAAAGTGAAAAAATATCAGGAAGATGTTCATAATATAAATTTTTTTACACTACTTAATCAATTTTAATTTATAACTATTAGTAAGAATGTTATAATTAAAGTTATAAAAATAAAATATGTTGTTGATTTTTCCATTAAAATAAAAATAAAAATGTAAAGCACACACACACACACACACACACACAATTCATGAACATTCTTTTTCGAGTCTATTCACCTCGAAAAGTTTGTCGAGTTGATATTCAACTCGACAAACTTTCGAGGTGAATAGTAACTCAAAAGTACGCTCACTAAATTTTTTTTTTTTTGGTATGTTTAACTCGAAAAGTTTGTCGAGTTACTATTCAACTCGACAAACTTTTCCGAGGTGAATAGTAACTCGAAAAAGTTACTGTTCATGCAATCTTTTTTTTTTTTTTTGGTGAGCTTTTACATTTCTAATTTTTTTTTCAATGAAAAATCAACAACATATTTTATTTTTATAACTTTTAATTATAACATTCTTACTAATAATGTTATAAATTAAAATTTGATTAGAGTAGGTGTAAACAAAATTAATTATATTATGACCCTCTTTTCCTAGATATTTTTCACATTTTATACAAATATAGATTCTCAATTGAACTATATATTATACAAATGTGTCATTATTATACAAAATTTATATCAAGTGTACGATGAGAACATAATACCACATATTTTAAATAAATAGCAATAAAGTTTGTCCCAAATTCTAAAATATATTTTTTTGAGTAGTTCGACAATCTATCATGACAAAAAATTAAGAAAAATTAAATTTTGTCGAGTAAGGTTTGTTGAGTAACTTGACAAATTTTTTTCGAGTATCTTGCCGATTTGTCATGACCAAAATTTTTATTAAAAATATAATTTTTCGAGTAACTCGACATCAATTTTTAGACTTTTATTTATTTATATTAGATTAATCCTTTAAGCAATATAATTTTGTATAATTTTGTTAAGTCATTATTGTATTAATAATAATTTTGGATTATTACTTGGTTGCCATGTCTAATACCAAAATGACATCCTTGAACATGTGAAATGTTTTAGTAATGCTTTGTAATATGATTCTTTAGCAACTAAATGTGATGAAATATTTTTTTATGTCTTCATATATATATCTATAAAAATCAACTAAACTACTAATTATAGAATTTCTCATAAAGATAATATTAAACGATACAAAACACAATATTACAAATACGCCACGTAACGCACGGCAAAAAACTAGTATATATATATATATATATATATATATATATATACATCCTTATATATTAAAAGAGAGACTTGGTATGGCACTATTTCTATGAATGCATGCCACCACTATTCATTTTTTGTATTTTTAAGTTTTTCTTGATTTCTTGAAATTGACAACGTTTTTTTCTTTTTTTTAGTGTGGCACTATTTCTATGAATGTCCATCACTATTCATTTACTTCTTTTTTTCACATTTTCCTAACTTTTGAAATTCACACCGCTTTTTTCAATCGTAGATCTTTTTAGCACCATTTTCTTTTCAACATTTCGTTATTTCACTTGTATTTCTTCGTTCGTATTTTTCACATTTTTTCAATTTTAGTCATGTCTTTTGAAAAATCGTCCCAAAATTTATAAATATGTTGATTATTTTGAGTATCCATAAAATTTTGTTTTATAAAGTTGTTTCGCAGATCTATCTCGCTTAACTTTTGCACCATCGATCACAATAGATTTAAAGGTTACTATTGGCTCTTATTATTTCTAGGGTTCGTGAATTGACCATTGCAAGTAGTTGTTTAGTTGTTTAAATCATATTTTGTTAATTTTTATACTTATTTGAACATTTCGCTTGTTTAAGTGTTGATTTTCAATTCTCATTTTGAGTTATTAAATAGTTCGATATTCAAGATTTTAATATATTAAAGAAGGATCTTCTCCACTATTCTTTTTTTTTGGTTTTTTTATTTTCTAAAATTGACCATTTTTTTTCTTATTTTGGTGTAGCACTGTTCCTAGGAACTTCCACCATCGCTCATTTTCTTTTCTCTGCTTTTTTTTAGTTTTTCTAATTTCCGCAATGTAATTGGCAATGTAAGTTTTTTTTTTTTGGAAAAGAATAGTAATATTAAATTTGGTCAATATACAAAATATCGTTTCTAAATATGTGTTGTTTTACACTAATTTGTTTTTATTTTAATTTTAATTTTACCTAGGTTCTTGATTACAGAAAAATAATTTTCCCGATTTCTTGTTGGCTACGGCAAAGAATATAGTGAATACCACTCATTGGATATTGAAATTTACACTTGAATACACTATTAAGAATGACAAATACATGTTTTCATTGCTAATCGTTGTGTTGAGAAATAATAAGCATAAATTATTTAAATTCTAGAATGAATATTCATTTACTTTTTGAATTATTTTTGTTGATTTAAGCTATTGAGAGTTTTTGTTTTATTTTACATTTTACGTAATTTAGTATCATGAAGTTATGTTTAAATCATTATTACAATTATACATGTATATAGTATTTATGTGCTCTATACTTCTATGTTGTAAAATAAGTAAAATCTCATTAATGTACTTATTTTATCAACTCTTTTGAGATTTTTGAATAATTTTGTTGATTTTCAATTTTAAATTGAGAAAATAAATATAAAACAATAAATTATCAACACTTTTCCTTCGAATTTATTCCTTATTAATTACTTCAAAATCTACCTAATGAGAAATCACTAATTAACAATGTATGCTAATTTATAATAAGTATTTTTATTACTTATTACGTAAGTTCGCAAGTAATCTTCTACATATCTTATAACACTCGTGTGGTCTAAACTTTTTGAATGTTTGATTAGAATAAACAAAATTAAATTGATAAATTGAAAATTTTACAATGTCAAATTATGAGGAAAATATAGAACAAATTTAAATTTGAAAGCGAGAATAATTTTTTCACATAATAATTGAAATATCCAATTCTAGGAATTACAATAATTAATTTTGTCAAAAATATATATCATTCATCACATCTAAAAGTAAAGAACGTTCATGTTAAAAATCAATCGAAACTATACCACTCACTCTAAAAAAATACGTATTTTCTCCAACAAATTTTAATACATATTTTACTCAAGATTTCATGACTAAGAAAATAATTAAGAAACTCACAAATAATGACCATGCTATTAAATACTTAATTAAAATAAAACACGTGATTTTGCAGTGCACTCCACTAGTATTATTATATAGTAAAGAATGATTGGGTTGGGCAATCGTCATAAGAATGCGTCCCAACTACTTTTCAATTTTTTTTAAAACTTTTCTCATTTCCTATCATTTATTTCCTTTTCGTTTTTTTCAATTGTAGATCTTTTCACTCCAATTTTTTTCAACGTTTCACCATTTTTTGTCGATCATCTTGTTCGCCTTCCTTCCGAATTTATTCGTGTATTTCAAAAATTATCCAAATTTTTTGCAGATATGTTTATTATTTTGGATAATAAACACATATTTTGAATACCCATTTAAATATTGTTTTTATTTTCTCCAAATAGAAACTATTCAAATACCGAATAATTTAAACTATTGAAACAAAATCCAATCCCCCCTCCCCCACCACCCCACCCCACCCCACCCCACACACACACATATCTTTACAATAATATAAAGAGTGAATTGGGTTAGACACTATTCATAGGAATGCGTGCCCAACTACTTTTCAAATTTTTTTTAAAACTTTTTCTCATTTCCTATCATTTATTTCCTTTTCATTTTTTTTCAATTGTAGATCTTTTCAGCTCAATTTTTTCAACGTTTCACTATTTTTTTGTCTTCCTTTGATCGTCTTGTTGCTTCCTTCCGAATTTATTCGTGTATTTCAAAAATTATCCAAAATTTTGCAGATATGTTTATTATTTTGATAATAAACACATATTTTGATACCCATTTAAATATTGTTTTTATTTTTCTTCAACAGAATTATCAAATTACTACTAAACCACCAAACAAAATTAATTCTCCTCCCTCCTCCACACACACACACACACACACGAGATATCCTTACAATAATAAAAGAGTCTTAAATTTTAGTGTTCATTTTTTCGTCCAACACGTTGTTTTACGTAGTTTAATTACCTACTTCACCATCAATTTCTACCTTTTATCACTTTTTCTAAAACTAATGTTTGGAGCTAGACTTTAGCTGTCAATATCTTCTCTTCCATACTTTCCATTGAGCTATATTAAATTCACGTAGATAAAATTTTGATGCAAATTTGAGAATAAATTTGCGAAAACAAAGGGTACGAATGTACAAAATCTTAAATTAAATCAAAGCAAAAGAAGATCACAAAGAAAATACCAATTTCTTATTTCGTAAATAAAATCCTTAAGAACCTCAAATATAATGTGCAATTAAACAAAATAATATGCAAAAGGAAAATAGTTTCACCTTTTAACAATGCAATTGAATTGGGTCTAATTCTCGTAAACAATTCAATCAAATCGGATAAGAACTACTTGGCGGCCAAAAATACTTGCATATATGAATTTTGCCTATAGGAATTGGAGAATGTGAAAAAATGGTGGAAGAATATATATATTTATATCTGGATGGATCAGAGGAAGAATGGCGAATTTTTGACTTGTGACTCGAATATCAAAGAATAAAAACTTGGAAGATGCTTATGGAACGGTGCATGTTTCTTTATTTACAATGGAAAATATATACTTATACGAGCAACCAAGCGGTTGTCAAGTTGGTCGGCAACACAGAGTTGCCGAGCTACTCAAGAACCAACACGGTTGCCGAGTAGCTCGACAACCGTTGGTTGCCGAGTAACTCGACAACCATCATGGTTGAGTTGCTAGTTTGGTTGCGATGACTCTATAACCTTGTCCAAATAAACCCCATACAAATATAACATAGCACATTAAAGAATTCAAAAGAAGATCACAGCAAAAATACCAATTTCTTATTTTAGAAATAAAAATCAACTTCAAAATATAATGTACAATTAAACAAAATATTATGCAAAAAGGAAAATAGTTTCACCTTTTAACAATACAATTGAATTGGGTCTGTGATTCTCGTGAAAAAATTCAATCAAATCGGATAAGAACTACTTGGCCGGCAAAAAATGCTTGGAACTAAACATTTTTTTTGAAGTTTCAATAAGAAAAAAATCTTGTTAAGTAAAAAAAAATAAAAATAAAAAAATGGTTACTGTTCATTGTTGAATTGCTCGGCAATGATAATTACTAAAGTAAACAGAGTTTGTCAGGTCTTTCTCAATCTAGAGAGAAGGAAATATTAATGGGCATGGTATGGGGGACCTAATCATCATCTTATTGAAAATAAACTAAGAAATAGACTATTACTACATTTTTTTTTTATGTAAATAAATATGGCAATTGAATTGGTCTTCACATTGTTTGGATGCACTGGTTTGATTAGATTGAATTGGTCTTCACAGTGTTTTGATACTCGGCATTGCATTTTATTGCAATGAAATGTCTATCTGCTCCAGCCATTATTGCATTTTATTCTTTGTTGAATTGCCATTTTGATTAGATTTTGGTTTTGTTATTCTTTGTCTAATTTAAGTAAAACATGGGCATTAACAAAGTCTTAAATTCTCTGCTCAGAGAAATGAATTTGACTCAGTATCATTTGTTTTTATTATACTTTCCTCAATTAATTGATAAACTGGAGCGATGACTTTGGACGATTGTAACAACGCTCAACAATCTCCAAGTTTCCAAAAGAACAAGATAGCAGTAAGAGGAGAGGTAGGGAAGGAGAAAAAGAGAAGAGTCTAGAGGGACAAGAATTCAGAGATTCGAGGAAGAATTATTTTATTGTATTCAACAATTATAATATTTTGGTGTAATTCATTGCCGATCAACTCAATGAACAGTAAATTACTGTTCACGATTTTTTATTTTTTGAAGACCATTTTTTTTCTAATTTTTTTCACAATTTTTTTTCTTTAGTTTATTTTTACTTATTTGTTTTTATTTTAGACATTTTATTCAATTTTTCATTAATTTTTTTATTTTTTTATCTTATAAGCAAATTGAATTTATTTTTATTTTTATAATGTTGTCGAGTAACTCGGCAATGAAGATGCGATTGAATTGGATCGTGATTCTCGTGAAAAAATTCAATCAAATCGGATAAGGACTACTTGGTCGGCCAAAATGCTTGGAACTAAACATTTTCCGAAGTTTCGACAAGAAAAATTCTTGTTAAGTGAAAAAATTATAAAAATCAAAGAAAATGGAAAAGCCCACAAAAAAAGGCATTGTTCATCCGAATTGTTCTGAATAAATCAGAACTTTCGAGTTCTGTTCATCTTTTTTCTTTTTCTAATCTTTTGACAATTTTTTTCTTTAGTTTATTTTTCCTTATTTTTTTATTTTACATTTTCATTCAATTTTTCATTAATCGTTTTATTTTATCTTATAAGCAAATTTGAATTTTTTTATTTTTATTTTTATTTTGAATTTGAATTTTTTTTTGTGTTGTCGAGTAACTCGACAACATTGTAATTTGATTTTTTTTACACATGTTGGGCATTGACCCATTTTCATTTTTATTTTATTTTAGGAATAATTGCATGAAAGGTCCCTATCATTTCAAAATCGTTAGAATATACTCCTAATCTAAAAAATAGCACAATATATCCCATGAAGAAATAAGTATAGTAGGTCTCTTTTCACACTCTCAATTTTCTCCTTTAAATGCTATTATTTTTCCTTATTTTTTTCCTTTTACTATTCCAATTTTTATTCAATTTTTCACCAAATTTTGTTTGTTTGATGATATAAACAAATTGTACACAATTTTTAATATTTGGCTTTTGAGTCATTAGTAAAAATTGAAAAGTTGTAGCTAATGAGAGTTTGGTCCAATTCAAATTCTCGGTTGTACAATTTAATAAAAATATAAAATGGTCACTTTACCACATCACTTTACCAAGGCCGTTCTGAATCTTAGTTATTTAATTTTTTTTAAGAGTTATTTAAATTTTTTATATGAATTATGTTCTTATATGGTTCGCTTATCTTATTATAATTTTAATATTTTACTTAATTAATTGTATTAAATGGTATGTTAAAAATATGTTTTCATATTTATTATTTACGATAATATATTTAATATTTTTTATACGTATATATTCAAGTAATACCTACGCACAATCCAAACCTAAAATTTATCCCTACATTTTTCACGGACGTGCAATGCGTAGAAAAAACTAGTATATATATGACTTTATGTTCGACCTCTTAGGTCGAGACATGGTAACATATATCAAGCAACTCACTTTGAACTTCAAAATTATTTGCAATCGAAAACAACTTTTCTTCAATTAAGTACTTATATTAAGTTAGCAACACGTTGATCAAGATTACAAGAAATATATAGTTTGAAGTCATTATTTCTAGCGATTCATGAATCAAATTACAATTAAGTCAATGAAGATTTACCCACAAGCACAAAATCTTGTACTATGCAAGAAAAAGAAAAGAGAATACTACTCTTAAAGTAGAAAGTTACATTAGTAGAAAAAAAATATATCCATGTGTACAACCATGTCCAATGTACCAATAAAATAAAATTACTAATTAACAACTTATGTTAATCTATAATAAACATTTTTACTACTTATTACCACAAGTTTACAAGAAATCTTATGCATATCTCACAACACTGTGTGATTTAAATTTATTAATGTTTGATACATTAGAATGAACAAAATTAAATTGAAAATTGAAACAATTTACAAAGTCGGGTCAAAATGAGGAGAAATATGAAATAAATTTAAACTTTAAAGCAAGAGAATAACCTTGTAAGATCATAATTGAAGTATTCAGTTCTAAAATTTGTATTAATCAATTATGTTAGTGAACTACACACCATTCATTACATAATCGAAATTGAAGAACG
>JALRMA010000364.1:0-24392 GCA_023638005.1 Forsythia suspensa
CGTCACTTTTTGCATAAAAGTGACATGCTATGTCACTTTTGCTAAAAAATAATGAGAACATTGTATGCAAGTTAGAAAAACAATAATGTATCGTTATTTGTCATGAATATGAATTGAGGTTTGGGGATAAAAAGTGACATGCTCTGTCACTTTTTGCCTAAAAGTGATGAACATTATATGCAAGTCATACAAATAAATTTGAATCAAAATCATCTCCGTGGTTGATTTAAATGCGAGAATTAACTTGATATTTGTTGTGCATTATGAATTGACATGAATTATTGAGCATGATCAAACATTAATGTATCGTTTTTGTCTTGAATATGAATTGAGGCTTGGGGTTAGAAAAGTGACATGCTCTGTCACTTTTTGCCTAAAAGTGACATGCTATGTCACTTTTGTAAAATAATGAGAACATTGTATGCAAGTTAGAGAAACAAATTTGAATAAAAATCATCTATGTGATTGATTTTAATGCATGATTTAACTTGATATTTGTTGTGCATTATGAATTGACATGAATTATTGAGCATGAGAAACATGATATGTATCGTTATTTTGTTTTGAATATGAATTGAGGCTTTTGGATAGAAAAGTGACACAGTGCATCACTTTTGCTCAAAAGTGAGAACAATGTATGAAAGTTAGAGAAACCAATTTGAATCAAAATCATCTATGTGGTTGATTTGAATGCAAGATTTAACTTGATATTTATTGTGCATTATGAAGTGACATGAATTATTGAGCATGACCAAACATTAATGTGTCGTTTTTGTCTTAAATATGAATTGAGGCTTGGGGTTAGAAAAGTTACATGCTCTGTCACTTTTACCTAAAAAGTGACATAGTGCATCACTTTTGCTCAAAAAGTGAGCAGAACAATGTATGCAAGTTAGAAGCAAATTTGAATCAAAATCATCTATGTAGTTGATTTGAATGCATGATTTAACTTGATATTTATTGTGCATTATGAAGTGACATGAATTATTGAGCATGACCAAACATTAATGTATCGTTTTTGTCTTGAATATGAATTGAGGTTTGGGTTAGAAAAGTGACATTCTCTGTCACTACATGGTTTGTCACTTTGCTCAAAAAGTGAGAACAATTATGCAAGTAAAGAAACAAATTTGAATAAAAATCATCTATGTGGTTTGATTTGAATGAAGGATTTAACTTAATATTTGTTGTGCATTATGAAGTGATATGAATTATTGAGCATGACCAAACATTAATGTATCGTTATTTTGTTTTGAATATGAATTGAGGCTTGGAAAAGAAAAGTGGCATGCTATGTCACTTTACTTATATGAATACATATATTGAGGATGATCAAACATTAATGTATCATATTGCTGGTGGTTTTGCAAATATGGATAAAATCGATGTATTCATCCATTATGGAGGAAATGGGAACAAGGTAACCAATATATAAATTTTAAAATGGCTCTATTGTCGTTACAATAGAATGCAATAGTCTTGAACTCAATGGCATGATATATTTAGTTACAAATGTAAGTTCGGCTGACACACTCAATAACAATACAGCTAAGGTGAAGAAAAAACACGCGCCTCTGATGAAGATTTGGTTCTCTCACATTTTATTTGGAGCTCGAAAGAAGGAGAAACATCTTCTGAAACATGCTGTACATAGATGTCACCACCGGTTTCATTAACATCATAGAATTGGAAGTTTGAAGACATACAATTTTGAAGTTTGCTCTTGTTAGAAAATGACATGATGCAATTACAAGTTTTCAAACTCATGGTTCGGCAACAACCTCGGTTCAAAGTCTACCAACTAGAAACATTGTTGATGTTTTCATGCATCTTGGGTTGAAGAAATGAGTAATATTAAGCAGGGTACGATGGGGAATTATTTCATTTGTTAGTATAGATAGAATTGCGAGAGAAAAAAGATTTTTAGGAATTAAGGCGTTGGATTGAGAGAAGTATTTAGATGTGTCGATAC
Organism: Forsythia suspensa; assembly: GCA_023638005.1. NCBI lineage: Eukaryota > Viridiplantae > Streptophyta > Magnoliopsida > Lamiales > Oleaceae > Forsythia > Forsythia suspensa. The sequence continues at coordinate 1,973 of JALRMA010000364.1, forward strand.
GTCGTAACAGCTTCCGAGTTCAAAGGTAAGTAAAATTGAATTTGAAAGAACATATGCTGAAATACATGAATGATAATTGCAAATGGTGTTTTAGAGCTTCAAGACTTGGAATGAGGCGATATGCATTCAAAAATAAGATATATGAGAAACAATCACATGTGCTTTCAATAACATCATCTTAGCGAGATCACGGAAATCGAGACCAACTAAGCTCGATAATGGGAGAATGCATCAAAATCTGGTATATATAACGTAACAGCATACACTCCCATGAGATATAATAAAATTAAGCGTAATTGAATACATCTGAATTCTCGATGAGTTATGAGAAAACTTGGAGATCTAAGGAAAAGGATTTTGGAATTGGTGAGAAGATTAAATGATCTTACATAAGAAAATGTTCCCAAAGTAACAGCACATGATAGAATGATCAAATCCTTGATCAATTGGAAGAATTGGGACTTATGACAACCAACAAGTTTAAATACCTCTTCGCATGGCGTTCGGGGCACTCTGTTAGGAAATTGGGAGTATTGCGGACTATAATAGTGATTGATGGAGTGCGTTCTTAAAGAAGATTTGTAATTGGAACATATACTGAATCTGCAAACAACAACATTTTCATATAGCTTGTTTAGAGTTGGTGGCTTAGAAACTAATGATTCGTTGGAGTAGTTCTTACTTATGTTTTAAAAGTTTATAGTAGCCCAACAAAGTTGTACTTAATCTCGGATGAGTTATAAAAGCATAAAAAGGAGTGCAATCAGGAGAGGTGTATAAAATTCAATGCATGATGCATGTTCTCACCACTGCTTTACAAAATTTAAAGTCAACATTTGGTAAAAAATGGAAAGAACAATTAAGGAACCATTCAATAGAGCTTCTAGAGACTACACTTGAAAAATAATTTTGAGTTCCATCCGAAAGCTTTCATTGAAATCCATAAAGGGATTCGATGTCGCTTTGTACGGTATGTAAAAAAAAAATATTTTATTTTTGAATTGCATAATAATGATATATCAAAGAAATAGAGTAGTATTTTGGTGGTTCTTTTGTCACGGGAAGAGATTGATTTTCCCACAAGTGGTCAAGGGCATACAGCAAAGCCAAATAACGAGTTTTCTAATGACTTCAAATATAGTTGAATCGGTAAATTAAATAACAAAAAACAACAACAAGGTTGTCCTATAGAACTTTTATTGGAATCCGTTAAGGATATTTATTTGCCAAGAATAGTTTGTAGAGAAGCATAAAAGCGATCTTGGCAGAGCAACATTAGCAGAACTTACTGAAACAAAAAATATTGAGAGAGATCCATCAAATGGAATCAATTGAAGGGTAAAAGACTATAAATTGCATGAACTAATTACTCATTTATATTATAGGGTATTATTATAATGAAAACATGCATATTTAGCAAGGGACATATAGTGTGTTTTGAAGTCATTAACATATCTTTATTATTATTATATAATGAAAATATACTTATCTAAAAAAGTGACGCAGGTTAACACTTTTTGAATGAAAAGAAATGACAGTGTCGCTTTAAGATAAAAAAATAACGTAGTGTGTCAGCTTTTTAGTATAAAGTGGCATGACTTGGTTCATGCTCGTCTGTGGAACTCCTATTTATAAGTACATGTCGTTAGAAGGTTCCCTTGTTTGAAATCTTATTATTATGCTACGATTATTATTATAATGAAAATATAACTATCCAAAAAAAATAACATGGGTTATCGCTTTACAGATAAAAAGTGGCCAGTATATCACTTTCTTGAGTATAAAGAAGTGGCATAATGATAAGCTTATCGAAAAAAGTGACATAGGTTGAAATCTTATTATGTTGATTATTATTGTAATGAAAATATGCTTATCAAAAAAAAGTGACATAGGTTGAAATCTTATTATATCGGTTATTGACATAGTAAAATATACTTATCAGAAAAAGTGACATAGGTTATAAGCCTCATCAAAAGTATTGATGTGTCGCTTTCTAAATAAAAAAGTATTGAGTGTGTCCGCTCTTGGTATAAAGTGGCATGACTTGAATTTCATAACAAATCTTTGGTTCCTATTTTATAATTAAATGTCGATGAGAAGGTTTATAGATTTTGAAATCTTATTATATCTGATTATTATTACTTAATGAAAATATGCTTATTTAAAAAAATGGCATAGGTTGTCGCTTTCCCAGATGAAATATAATGAGTGTATCCTTTTACGATAAAAAGTGATAGAGAGTGTCACTTTTTGATGGGATGAGATTAAGCGATCATGAAAGCATGATTTAATTATCGTAGGTTATTAATACATTATTTTCTTGCGTCTTTGCCTGAGTTATCGACTTCAAGTTCAATATTATACCAAGTCAATGATGTTTGTGCCTCGTATGTGAGTGAATAATGAAGGCAGAAGAAAAGGCATGTGCTTGCAGTCAATTCCAGTGGACCGAATCCCGTATGCACACGCATTGGCTAGTTTCTGCCCATGAGATGTACGTCCGAAACATAGCAGGTGGTGCGGTTTACCCACTTGGAAGTTGCAATGATTTGGAATCCTCCCAGGATGATGTAAAAGGCCAAGAATAAATCTTTCCAGCTCCGGATCCAAAAGAAGAAAATGGAAGCGACTAAAAGAAAGAAATACCATCAAAAGGAGAAAAAAAGCAAGTACAAAATGTGGTAGATGTGGAAAATATGGCCACAATAGAAGATCGTGTCGAAACACGGCACCTTTGAAGAAAAAAGCCATAAAAGAAAAGAAAGTTACAAGATTTGTGAGTTTTTTTATTTTTGTTTGAAAAGTATCCTTATTCATTCTTATTGGTTTTTTTCCATTCAAAATGGTATTCAACGATCTAATGCGCTTTGCTTTTTTATAGTTCACGGCGTTATAATTAGATGTAAAACTTATGATTTAATACTAAATTGTATACATGATACTTCAACTAACAAAGGAATTTGATGAATACCGAATTTAGCAACTTTTAGAACAAAACAGACATTTGTGTCTCTTTTGCATATTCAGTTTTCTTTTTCAAGTTAAAGTGTGATACTGCATATTTGTTTGTTAGGGCAAAAAGTGGCGCACGTTGTCCTTTTTTATAACTTGAAAAGAAGTAGTATACTATGTCTTTTGTTCATTATTAAAACTCGGGCGCTTAGTTTATCCAAGGTACTATACATAATTTTCATATTTTAAGAATAAAGAAGTGACACCGTGAGTGCACTTTTGCAATGAAAAAGTGACACGCACAATAAAGCACTATAACGAAAGAGTGGCCGCTATAACCATTTATTGTTTAATAAAGCCCACCTAATATATAGTTGTCCAAGTGTATACATGATTTCCATAATTTAGAACAAAAAACCCTTAAACTATGTCACTTTTAGAACAAAAAAGTGACACCTACTTGTGCTTATAGCATGAAAAGTGACACACTATATAACTTTTATAATGACACCTAATAGCGTATATTGTTTATTGGCTAATAAACCCACATAACATGATTGTCGAAGCGTATACATGAATTTCATAATTTAAGGAATAAAAAGTGAGTAGCTATATCGACTTTAGAACAAAAAGTGACATTCTTCGCACTTTTATAATGAAAAGTAAACACACCGTATCACTTTTACAGCAATATTTATACTATATCACTTGTTGGATTTTAAAATATGCTTAGTTTGTACATCAGTGCTTATACATGATTTCTATACTTGAAAGTAATATATCAATTAAGATCCACTTCTACAATCTATAATCATGAGTTTAGAAAAAATTATCAATATAATTATGTTTTGTCAACATAGATTAGCATGCCACACAATATATCAAAAATATTTTGTGCCCACATTTTTTAGAAGAAACTTTCAAGAGCTACCATTGTTAATCTCATTTTACATGAAACTACATTCACCATAACTATACTACATTTTACATGTAATGTAGCAGTCCCTCTTTACAAAAATATTATTTACAAATTGCGACACTTACCATGTCTTGTCAAATATCCTTTGCCACTTGATCATTGCTCGATTAATAAATTCTCCAACGCGCTAACGGGATGCAGCGTCACGATTGGGTGGCAGTATTTACGAACCTATACAATATTGAATGTCTTTGGCATCTCCTTCAACATTCGTTGATGAAATACAAAACCATATTTAATCACATAAATTCCCACAATCACCGCATACCGAACAAAATGAAACATTAACTAATAATTGAAGGCAAATCGTACGTTTCTATCTATTCAACATACAAAAAGTCAAATTATTAAAAAAGCAAACTAACTGCGTTCTTTTACTTTGTAGTAGTTTTAGAACCAACTTTACAACAAGTGAGTTTTAGCGCCTCTTGTTACGGAATATTTTTGTGGTTGTCAGAACCAGATGTTATACAAGATGAGGAATAATAAGCAGAAAATGGTTTAACGACTTCAGAAGTACAAGCAGAAGCACTTGAGCCGTCTTCTTGGTGGGAATTATAAAATATTCAAAGCACATCTCCTTGATGTCAAAATGACAAGAAGCCGATGGGAGCTGGGTTATACATCGCAAAGGCATAAGGACGTATTCAACTTCTCGCCAACTTGTGTTGCAAAGGCTGGCCTACAATCCAGATTGGATCACGGCCCGGTACGAACTTTGCTTAACAAGGACTAAGGTGGATCCTTCAAATCATCATGTCCCCAAACCCCACAACCCGGTTGTCAAAGGCGAAAGTCCGTTGTTGTAGTGATGATTTTTATACCATGTCCATACCTTAACATCTTTACCAAATGACATAAAAACACACATCCATATGCTACAAAACAAGTGTATAAAAAAAGAGATGTGACAATGCCTTATTAATAAATTATAAACATAAATCTTACCGACGAACAACTAACAAATAAAAACTTCTTTATGTCGTCAAAGCTCATTTGATTTATGGCAACAATTCATACCACCACATTTGAGGAAGAGATTGAAACATCATTTGAAGTAGAAGCTAGAGGCTAATCTTAATATTCTAAATCATTGAAATGATTAACTTTGCATTACAAAAGAAAGGTCGCGTACAATTACAGCTGGTACAAATTTTGTAACATGCATTGACGCTATAATTGAGGCATTGGATAGAAAAGTAATCGCTCTACATTACTTTACTTTCTAAAGTGACATGCTATATCACTTTTGTACTAAAAGTGACATAGTGCATCACTTTTTGTTCAAAAAGTAATAGAACGATGTATACGAAGTTAGACGAATAAATTTGAATCGAGAATCATACTATCACGGTTGATTTAAATACAAAGATCTAGCAATATTTGTTATGCATTATGGTGGCATGAATTATTGAACATGATCGAGAATATTAATGTATCGTTTTTATCTTTTGAATATGAATTGGGGCTTGGGGTTAGAAAAGTGACATCATGTAGTCCTTTTTGTTTTAAAAAAGTGACATCTTAGTGCAGCCAAAAAGTGAACAATGTATGTGAAGTTAGCGAAATATTAATGTATCGTTATTTTGTGCTTGAATATGAATTGAGGTTTTGGGATAGAAAAGTGACGGACCATGTCACTTTTTTTTGTCTAAAAGAAGTAAGGTGACATAGTGCATCCTTATTACTCAAAAGTGGCAGAACAATGTATATAGTTAGTTAAACAAATTTAGATCAAAATCATCTATGTGGTTGATTTGAATCTGAGGATTTAACTAGATATTTGTTGTGCATTATATAGTGACATGAATTGTTGACATGAAACATGACATTAATGCATCAATTTTTTATCTTGAATATGAATTGTGGCAGGGAGTTGAAAGTGACACTCTTATATCGGCACTTTGCAAAAGTGACATCTTTCTGTCACTTTTGTAAAAGCAATGATGTATGAGATTACTCAAACACATTTGAATAAAAATCTTCTCTATGGTTGATTTAAATGCAAGATCTAACATTATTTATTTGTGCGTTATGGGTGACATAAATTATTGAGCATGATCAAACATTAATGTATCATTTTTTTGTACTTAGGAATATGAATTGAGGCTTGGGGTTAGAAAAAGTGACATGCTTTCTTGTCTTTTGTCTCAAAAAGTACATGAACTGTCATTTTGTATCAACGAGTTACGGAACAATACATTTAGTTAATAACATTTAGATCTCAAATCTATGGTTGATTTAATTTTACACTGAACACATTTGGATAAAAATAATATGTCACTTTCTTATTAAAGTGACATTATATCTATACTTGTTTTTAGTTCCTAGACCACTTCCTTGTACCAACTCTCGAATGCTTCCGCATCTGTGGTGTGAATGGATTTGCTTGACTTTGAATATAAGCGTGCCCTTCACCACATGCTTCACAATAGAAGTTCCATTGTAGGTTACCCACCGTAGAATCATATTGATTTACTTATGGGGACTAAAAAGAAGTCGGCGAATTTCTTTTGCCTCTTGGGTTGCTGTAGATGACTTCATCATCAAGTCTAAAATGTACATAAAAAAATTAAAAAGTGTCAAGTTATATTGTGCGAACACACAAAAATAAGTCTTTCAAATAAAAATAATCAAACAAACAATTGCCTCTTCAAGTTTATATTTAGCTAAAACGACTTCATAATCTCATCAATTTTTTATCAATCATTCATCTTTTAATTCAACATCATCATCATTTACATCAACGGATGCGAATAAAAACGTGCAAAAATTACTTTTTGCGGTACAAAAAGCAGATCTAACAAAGTAAAAACACAAAATAAAATATAAAAAATACATCTTGATGCATTTTTTTGGCTAAACTTATAATGACAACATCATCAACAATCTTCAGGTCCTCTTAATTTAAAATTTATTATATCTTCATCAATAGTGAATAAAAATAAATAAGTCGGCAGATTATATAGTGCACAATAACAAAAAGTAAATATCAAATTGAAAATACAATATATTTGGAATTGAATAATACCTTTTCACATTAGTTTCATTGGCATCGATACTTTTTTCGGTCCAGAATCAAACTCGATACCCAATGAAAAACTAGGACAATCGGTTGCATTCTTTTTCATGTCCGTTTTATCATTAGCAACATTTTCCGTGACATTCTGGACATAAGAATAAATAAAAAGTCTCATACATATCTATATAAAAGTGACATAAATCTCTTAAGTGACATACTTAGAGTAAAAAGTGACTTATAGTAAAAAGTGACACACATTGTCACGCGTTGCTCCTTTCTTATTAAAAAGTGACCTGTTTGTATCACTTTCTTGTAAAAAAAGTGAATATTCATGTCAAAAAGTGACATACATTTACGAAAAAAGTGACTTAGATATAAAATTGTGACATACCTTCAACATTTTGCAAGTCATTGCTTTTAACAACATTACCACCACGTTCTAAAATTTCTTCATTCGATTCACTTTCTCTCAAGTTGTTTTATTTGTTCTCAAGTTGAATATTAAATTGAACTTTGAGTTGGCTTTCGGCAAGTCGATTCTGAATTTCTTCATTCGATTGTATTTTCGACTCTATGTTGCCAAAGCGTTTGAAAATAATTTTATTTGATTCCACTTTTGCCGCAATTTCTGAGGCGTTTCAAAAATTTCTTCATTTGATTGAAGTTCACATCAATCTACGCTGGGCGTTTTAATATTTCTTCATTTGATTGAGCGTCTCACGAAAATAATCGAGAGAAAAACACATAATCATAAGAAGCGATAAACAAAAAGGTATAGAAAGCATAAAAAGGTAAATAAATGCTCAAAAAAACTCAACCATCTTTTTTTCAACTTTGAAGCGTAATAAATAGTTAATGTTTCTTGAAATTTTGTAATCATCGACTTTGTTGATAATATGAGGATCACTCAAAGTTGTCGTCGTCATCGAGGGGTTTTGCCCTTGAGATTTGCAATTCTCAAACAACCCCTCGATTATATACCACCTCCTTCTCCCGTCGGTTATCCTAATAATCATTGCTTCTATCTGCCAAAATACATATTCATAAATTTAAAATAACAAGCGGTAATAAAAATGTAAGAAAAATTGCATAAATAATAAATAGAGCTTACTTTAATCAGAGTCGAAAATCGTTTGTGCAATTGTAAAGATGTCGAATACGCATTAGAACTCAAACTCGATATCCCAGGAAGTGATGACATGCTTCGCAAAATTTTTCTAAGCTATTGCGGGGAATAGACTCGTATATCAAACTTGGAAAGCGAAGAAAACTATTAAGCTATACTCAAATTTTTTTTGAAGAATCTAACTTCATGATCCTCTTCTTTGAATGCACCATGAGAGGCGTTAAAGTCAAACTATATAACTCCTTCTCCCGTGGAAAAATTCCATTCACTGGAATTCAACAAGTACGAAAATTGAATCATCAGCATTTTATAGTATGATGTATAATAAGAATGACGAAATAAGAAAAATAATACCAACATCTACCATATCCTTGTCAGCGGTATCGGATGACAACTCTTTAAACACATTTTCAACACACTACATTGAAATGCTATCATATTTCTTGAAATATTTGTCCTTAATCATACTACTCGCATTACATGCTTGGTAAAATCACCATTACCCACACAGCTGAAGTCGAGACATTAGACAAAATTCTTCAATGAAAATCGACCCGGTTTACTCTGCGATGTTGAACTATAATTCATTTACATTTGGTTGCTTCACTGCATAATAACTTGGTGAATCAAGCGGGAGCTTGAATCAGCGGTTCGTTTAAATCAAGATATGGTCAGAAAGCATATTTCCTTAACATTTGCTTTTGTGTTTTTAGTAAGCATCGTTTAAGGTTTGATCACTATATGGGTGAGTAGAAGGTGACTTTCGAGAAGCCAATGGGTGCAGGGGAATCAATAGCTCCGTGTCCTGAAAAAAAAATAACAAAGATTGTTAGTTAAATAATAATTTTATAGAATAAACATATAAAAAGTGAAAAGTGACATGCTCTGTCACTTTTTAAGTAAAAGTGACAAATATCTTGAAAAGTGACAAAAGTGGCATACATCTCTTCAAAATGATATATATCCAAATATGTGACATTGACTCTTTAAAATTGACATACATCTCAAAACTTCAAAACACGGTGATCATACAATCTATTTGTTAGTTTGGATGTTCATACTTATATTTTATATATTACATTAAAGTGACATGATGCATCGTCATTTTTAAGTAAAAAGTGACAAACATCTTAAATAAAAAGTAGCATACATCTCTTCAAAAATGATATATTCAAAAAATGTGACAGTAGATCTCTTTAAAAGTGACATACATCTCAAAAACACGGTGATCTTACAATCTATTTGTTGGTTTGGATGTTCATACTTATTATTTTATATATTACATACAAGTGACACTGATCATCACTTTTATACTAAAAGTGATATGCTCATCACTTTTTAAATAAAAAGTGACAAACATCTTTAAAGCGTGGCATACATCTCTTCAAAATGATATATATCCAAATATGTGACATTCAACTCTTTTAAAAGTGACATACATCTCAAAAATACGATTGATCATTTCTACAATCTATTTGTTAGTTTGGATGTTAAATACTTATTATGTTTTATATATTACGCATAAAAAGTGACATGATATGTCACACTTTTGTAAAAGTGACATACTCATCACTTTTAAGTAAAATTGACAAACATCTTCAAAAGTGGCATACATCTCTTTAAAATGATATATTCTAAAATGTGATGAGTGAATCTCTTTAAAAAGTGACATACATCTCAAAAAACACATTGATCTTACAATCTATTTGTTAGTTTGAATGTTCATACTTATTGTTTTATATATTACATAAAAGTGACATGATATGTCACTTTACTAAAAAAGTGACATATCGCTTTTTAAATAAAGTTCACTTTTAAATAAAAGTAAATAAACATCTCTAAAAAAAGTGGCATACATTTCATCAAAATGATATATATCTAAAAATATATGGGTGGATCTCTTTAAAGTGACACACATCTCAAAACAACGGTGATCATACAATCTATTTGTTAGTTTCGATGTTCATACTTATTGTATTTGTATATTACATAAAGTGACATGATCATCGCTTTTTTAAATAAAAAGTGACAAACATCTAAAAATGTGACATGGTGATCATACAATCGGTGATCATTGTTAGTTTGGATGTTCATACTTTTGTATGTTATATATTACATAAAAGTGACATGATCTTAACATCGTGCTTTTTATTAAAAAGTGACATACTAACTGTCACTTTTTAAGTAAAGTGACAAACATCTCTAAAAGTGACATCTTCAAAAGCGAAGCATACATCTCTTCAAAATGATATAGATCTAATAATGTGACATTCATCTATTTTAAAGTGACATATATCTATAACTACGATGATCATAAAGTCCCTATTTACTAGTTTGCATTCAAACTTTGTTGTATCTATACTTAAATCTCTTTAAAAGTGACATACATCTCAAAAAAGTAGTGATCATACAATCTATTTATTAGTTTGGATATTCATACTTATTGTATTTATATATTACATAGCGATAAAAGTGACATGCTCTGTCACTTTTTAAGTAAAAAGTGACAAACATCTTCAAAAAGTGGCATATACCTCTTCAAAATAATATAGATATAAAAATGTAACATTCATCTCTTTTAAAGTCACATATATATCACATTAACGAGTGATCGTAAAGTCTATTTATTAGTTTACGTATTCGAACTTATTATACCTATATAAGTAAAAATTGACAAACGTCTCTTAAAAGTAGCGTGATAGAACTATTTAAAAAGTGACATATATCTCAAAAAATAATGATCATACAATCTATTTCTTAGTTTGGATATTCATATCTTATTGTATTTATATATTACATAAAAAAAAGTGACATCTTTCTGTCCTTTTTAAGTAAAAGTGACAAACATCTCGAAAAAAATGACAAGCATCTCCAAAAAAAAGTGACATGGATCTCTTTAAAAGTGATATACATCTTAAAAATAGTGGAATGTTCAAAAATCATATGTTAGTTTGGATGTTCAAACTTATTGCATTAATATATGAGATGAAAGTGGAATGCTCTTGTAACTTTTTAAGTAAAAAGTGACAAACATATCAAAAGTTGCATCTGAGTTCAAAAACATTGATCATACCATCAATTTTTAGTTTGCATGTTTAAACTTATTACATTTGGAATATGAACTAACATATCAAGAGAGAAGGACATATTTTCATCTAGGATATATTCAAAAAACAGGTTGGTGAGGAATTGAATACCATCAAATTACACTTTAATCATTTTGGTATATCGTTGATTTGGCAATGGTTTCAATGTGTTTATTGGATTCCTAAAGCAGCACCATCATCAACGGGTTAATCATTGAAAGCGAGAAATGCAATTTCATAACCAAATCACAGAAATGCAAAATTTCAATCATCAACCATTATATTGATTTTTCTAAAGCAATATCATAAATTGAATAATAATGGAAAACATAAATTCGAATTAACAAAGTAATCGAAAAAATATAGAAATCACAGGAATAAGCGGACAATATTTTTCATCTTTTTTTGAAGATCAACAATTTGAACACACTTTCTCTTCATCCACAGAAGATTACATAGCGATGATTAGCATTCTCCAGCCATGTTGAACAATATAGTGTTAAAATATAGAAAAGCAGACGGAGAAACTATGAATTAGCGAATGAATTTGAGGAATTTTCTCCAGTATGTGAGAGAAAAAGCGTGATGTGAGGGTTTAAAGACGCTTGTAGCCAATTAATTTTCCATTTTTTATCCTTCCATTACGATATATTAAAAAAGTCTACTTAATTTTTTTTGATTTTTAAAAATAACCCCTATTTTTTAATTTTTTTGAAAAAAAAATAAAGTAAAAGGAGCCTAATTTCTACTTATTATAAAAGGTAAGTTCAAAGTAGAATTATTGTTTAGCATATGGGCTCTAAAGTCGTATACTCAAAACTTAATTGATTAAAGAACCATATTTAGAGCTAAAGAACAACATACCCTTAATTGTAAAAAAGCTAATTGTGATGTTGTTTTTTGTTGGCAGTATTATTTTTGTAATCTTTGTTAAATTTATGATTTTTGTACTATTAATGGGAACATTTTAAGAACAATATTATTCTCTTGTTTATTCTCTCTTTGATTAATTCTTCTACCGTTAAATAACTTATATATTTACACTTATCTATCGATGAAATATATATCCTAATTGAATCTCAAACATGTTCTTAGCCTTGTGGGTCTCCTCTAACAAGTTGAAATTTCAGCAATATCAATTAAATACTGGACTACGCCCGGGATTCGTGAATCGACTTAAAACGCTGGAGGTTTCGATGTGGCCGTATTTTGCTTGCATAAAATACATTCAGAGCGCACTAGTTTTTGTGATGACTATTGAGAAGGTTTGGTGTTACTTAGTGAGTCAAAGTACAAGTTTGTAGTTCTTGTAGTGAACGCTTGTTTGGGATACGAGTCAATCGAGCTGAGAATGTGTCTGAAAAGGATCGAGTTCAAAGAATGTTCATGAGAGAGAAAGTTGAAGGGTGGCTTCAATAAAGATACATTTGCTCGGGTAATCTTTGTTTTAGAAGATTTGTAATCTTGTTTTGATAAAAAAAAATTAAAAATTTCCATTTTAAGCTAAAGGCGACTTCAAGCAATTAAAATCCATCATCACGTATCCATTTTTAAGTTGACCGTAGATATAAATCGATTCCATTAAATATATTATAATAAAAATTTTGAGCAAGTATCAGGAATTCTATGTTCATTTCTGTTGTAATCTTTATTTTTTGTAATCTTTGTTTTTTTATAATACTGATTATCGAACATTTCACCACATGACTAGCAATCTTAAATCACTTTTATCTTTAATCTTGTTTAATTAGTCTATGTGTTTTTGTTTGATCTTATATTCTGCAACTTGATATCATGGGCTAAACATGGATTAAAAGCAGTCTCAAAAGTACTGTACACACACATTACCTAAATAAAATATAGTATCATGGATTAAAAGCCCAAGACATTCGAATAGTATCATAGGATTAAAGCAGCAAGTATCATGGATTAAAAGCAGTGTCAAAATATACTTAATGCACATTACTAAATAAAACAGATTATTATAGATTAAAACTAAGACATTCAATCAAATTGTCATATAGTTAAAACACTATCATGGATTAAAACGCAGTGTCAAAATTATATTAATATGGAGGTGCACAAACAAAAATATTATCATGGATTCGCTTGATGTCATAGACAAAAGCCCAAGACATTCGGAATAGTATCACGAGGTTCAGAGCTGCCGCCGCCAATTAAGCGATCTCCAGAAGATAAAAGCCCGATGTCGCCGTGAAACTAATTCCGCATAGATTGAAGCAGTGTCGCGAATTAAAAGCGATTATCATCTGATACTACGGCGATCACGGCTCATATATCTGATGTCGAACAACACGCTGACTAACAGTATTTTTACGTGATATTGTTTTTTCTATAATCTGATTATCAAACATCATGCTCTCTTTAATGATAGGAACTTCTTGCCACTTCGTTGTACGCATTCATGTTAACTTTGGGGAGACATCATGCTCTCTTTTAATTCTCTCTTTGCAATGAGATCATTCAACAGTAAATGTCGAAATGCTTGTATGGCCGAATAGTTTTTCTTACCTTGTTGTGCTTTCTCTTTACTATATGATTATCCGGGGATGCCGATTGTTACGATATATATATCGAGGAATGATATTACATAGTTGACCGCAGCAACTATTATTCTTATAACCAAGCATAAAATGAAGTTTACGAAGAATTAGTTACCTCAGTTTTGACTTTACTACCATTGTTTTGATTTGCGACATTTAAAATCGATGGTTTCCGAGAACAATTCACGAAACATCTCAACCCGATCATTATCTACTCTATCGGGTATAAACGGTTGCCAATTTGGGTGGCAAAATCCTCGTATTCGACCGGCCAGCCAGGTACCAATTTTAGGATTGATAAAGGAAGTTGTGGAATAGTCTCTTCGCAAATCCTTTATTCCTTCCATGAATCTTGAATCTCTTCCCACAATTTCAATAGCGGATAGCCCGATTTTACTATAGGAATTAAAAGTGACCTTTACTTGGTGAAGCACTCCATAGGAAGTGCATCCAGAAGAAGATGGAGGAGGTTGTCGTCGGGCGTGGGAGAGGTTTGTAGAGGTTGGAAGATTGTACCAATGGAAAGCTTATGGTTAAAAGGGTGATTTTGGAATTAGTTTAAAATAGTGATGTAAAGTATGGCTTAATCACAATTTAAAAAAAAAAAAATTGACCCTAATTTAAAGCAAGTCATGTAGAGATGGCCTTGGCCAACAATTTTCCTATTATAAATAGATCCCCTCACTCTGCCCGATTTTAATTCATTCAATCATCTTTCCTTCTATATTATTCTTCCCGCATTCCGCACTTGTCCTTTTTCATTTATTTAAAAGTACAAAACACTTTTAAGTTAGATTTATTTTATTGTTTGAAGTGCTTTTTACTCGAAACAGAATCTTTGTTATATTTTGGGAGGCGATTGCCTTTTTATTGTGAGTACATTGGCGGGGAAGTAAATTTGTTTTAAAGAAATAGAGTTGAACTCTGGTATAAGTGTCCATAAAATTAATTATACATTTTTAGTTTATACTAATTATTCGTGTGTGTGTGTGTGTGTGTGTGTGTGTGTGTGTGTGTGTGTGTGTGTGTGTGTGTGTGTGTGTGTATTTGATATAGGTTACCAACAATTTTTAGACGAATTATGTTTTATATTTATATTTAAAAAAACAAAATAACAAAATAACGGTGTGCATACTATAATATAAGTTTTGTTAGCACTAAAAATTTATTTGCTCTAACTATTTCCTTATCACCTTAATTTAATTGTTTTCGGATAAATTTACCAATTTCGTATTTTCACTGTTGTGTGCATTAGTGTAATAAATAATCACGCTGCATAAAGTTATTAAGTAATCATATGCTCAAATCTTATTCAACCTTAATTCTGAAATATGTTTTAGAGTGCATTATACGGTGTTTAGTGCCAATTCAAACTTATTACTAAAATATTTGAATTTAATCCTGATTTACATACATGCATTTTAATGGCCAAATTCAAGTTTGCATATATTTAATTCAAAGTTCATTCTGATGTTAGCATTTCACTTTTCAACATAAATTAAAGATTTTATTTAGAAATAATTTTTAAATTGATATAGTGAGTGTATAGTTTAATGGTGCATTTTTGTTTTACGAAAAAAAAATTTTATAAAGCCCTAATAAATTTAGTTCTGTTTTACACTAATTATTTTTTTGAAGTCTTAAGCTGTTGAACTTTTTTTTTATGTAACGAGCTAGATTTGAATGGGAATAAATTTGTTTCCACAAGCTAATGGGTACAACCACCTGCGGTTCCGCATTAAGTTTTCCACTTTAGTCCAACTTCTGGTACCCGTGGAAAAAAAACCAAAGTTTAAGCGGTGTGGATTTCAAAGAAGGCAACAAAAGATGCTATTCTATTTGAGCCACTTTTTAAATTTAAGCGAAGTTTCTGCTCAGGAAGATATCTCTATGTTCAAAAGGATCCGAATATTAGGAAGTCTCTTATTGTATTAGATGCATGGGAAGCTTTCGGACTTTCTATGCAAGAATTACATTCTCAAATAGTCTGGACAATACCACTATCTCGGTGTTTATAGTGTTATGAAATCACCAAAAAAGAACTTTAGGAGTCTTTGAAGAAAAACATGCAAGAATGAGGATGTTGTGCGAGAGAAATTTATTATCGAAAAGGATGCCAAAGCTCCGAGATGATAGAGGCGCCCGAGATGGTTATTACCAAGTTAAAGAGTTACTTGAGGTTCTTCTTCATATTTATGCGTACTAAAAATATGAGTTTAAGTAGATCATTCCAAGTTCTTTGCAATCATCGATAAACTACATCTTTTATAGAGAGGTTCAAGAACTATCTCAAGCACAAGCGTAAGGAGATGAACTTGGAAGAAGTAATCGTTCGACTAAGGATAGAAGAAGGCAACGAGAGAATGCAGAAAGGAAATCTTGAGGACCCGTTTAGGCAGAAGCAAAAGACTGACATTATGGAGTCTAGTTCAAAAGGCTAACAAGAAAAGCATTATGGTAATGTCTTAGAAAAGAACAACAAAAGAATGCTAAGAAATTCAAAGCGAGCGTTATAATTGTGGAAGCGGACATCGTACAAGTGAATGCCGCAAGCGAAGAAACAAAAGGTCTGAGCAAATGTGACAAAAAGTGGTACGCTGGTTGAGAATATTCAAGGCCCCGAACTTATGTAACGCTGTTGTTTCTAAATGCAACAACATTAGGAATCCTAGAGAATGGTGGATGAAGTTGGTGCTACTCGACACATTTGTCTTGACAGCTGATGTTCTCTAACTACCAAGATAGTCGAGGGAGAATAATTGTTTATGGAAAATTCTACAGGATTCAAAAGTTGAGAGAGACAAGGAAAAGTAACTTTGAAAATGACTTACGATAAAGAACTTCGTCATCAACAAAATGTTACATATGCACACGACATTTGCACGAATCTTGTATGCGGATCACTTACTTAGCAAGAATAATTTTAAATTAGTCTTTAACAATAAACAAGTTTGCTACCTAAGTAACAATTATATTATTATGTGGGAAATGGTTACCTTTCGATGGACTAATCAAGATGAATGTCCATACTATTGTCTTGAGATTAAGCGATAATTATAATAATATACCTTCTATACCTGTTTACATAACGTTGGGTGTACTTGTTTTGGCATAATCGAATAGGGCATACCAAACTTTAAATATATGCATAATTAATGAACTTAAGTTTATTTTCTTCTCTATATTTTGATCATAATCCTTAAATTCGATATTTGTACTTCAAAAACTAAGTTAGCCAAAAGGCTAATTCAACCTGTTGAAAGAAGCTTTGTATCTTTAGAATTAATTCACCGATTATATCGGTGACTTGAAATTTGTCTGAACTGAAATTGATAAAAAGTACTTCATTACTTTTATTGGCGGTGCCGCAAGATACCCAGTATACATGTTCTTTAAGGAAACAAAAGGTGAAATATTACATGTTTTTAAACATTATAAGAATTAAATTGAAAATCAACTTAGCACATGAATAAAGATTATTAGATTTAGCATGATAGAGGAGGAGAATCACAGAGCACCAAATGAAGAATTTGATTCAAAATATAGTATTCATCATCAAACAAGCAGCTTATATTCACCTTAGTCAAATATAGTATTGCACAAGGCCTTAAAAGTAGACTCTTAAAGAATGATGGAATGCTATATTGATAATTTAGGAACACCCCTCAGCGAGAACTTTTGGGGGAAGCTATCCTTTCGATAGATATCTGGAAATTTCTTAATAAGATACTACAAAGAAAAGGATAAAACTCCGTATGAGTTATAGAAAGGTCATAAACCCACCTATAAACACTTAAAAGTGTAGGGGAGTTTGGCTAAGGTTGAATCACAAAAAGCTTTAAACAAGTTAAAATTGGACATAAATTAATTGATTGTATATTTATCGGATATGCTAACTGCTTGATGAGTGCATATCGATTTCTTGCTTCACCGTCGGACATTGAGAGGCTGATAGCAGAGATACTATTATTAAATCTGAGAATGCTGCATTTTTTAAAAATGTATCAAATACCAAAGATAAAAGAAAAGAAATAAGTTAAAATAAATAAATTTATGATAGTCTTAATTAGTCTTTCATCCCAAGTGATGAAGAACACAGGCCAGCGGTAAAAAGACTAGAAGTTGTATCCATCGTTTGGTCTAGTTTTCTAACATACATAGTGAAAAATGATTCTAAAACATTTAATGAGCAGATTTTGAAATAAGTTATCAATAGTGAGATGGAGTTCTATTATGCTGAAAATCACAATTGGGAGTTGGTTGATCTCCACTTTGAAATCAAGCACTGGAGGTTATGAGTGAATTTTAAAAAGAAGTTAAAACCTATTGGATCTATTAATAAATACAAGGCCGATTATTAGCTAAAGGATATAGACAAAAAGGAAGGTCTTGGCTAACCCGATACATACTTACTGGTAACAAGAATCATCTCGATCGAGTTCTAGTACAATTGCGACATTCGCCAATCTCAAGATCTATCGAATGGATGTTAAAGCGACATTCTTAAATGGAGAGTTAGAAGAAGAAATATACATAGAACAATCACGGAGGGTTTATTGCTCACGGACAAGATGAAAAGATGTGTGTAGACTCGTTAAGTTTTATATGGATTAAGCCGATCTACGATAACGCAATTGGCGCAAGTTTGACCAATGATGGCTTGTCAAATAGTTTAAAATTACGTGTGTCTATATCAAAAACACACCAAAAACTTTTAATGTATTAATATGTTTATATGTCGATGAGATGCTTAATATGAGTAATAATAATGATATTATCATGATTACAGAAAATATTGTGACAAAAACATTTTGGCGTAGAATGATATAGATTGTAACATATGTTATATTAGGAATTAAAATTTCTAAAGATATCTAATGAACTTATCTTATCCTTTAGTCTCATTATATTAAAGCGGTACTTGAGGAAGTTTAATATATATGTGCTGTGAGTCCGATTAAAACTCCGAGTTGATTTAGAAATACGCACTTAGTTAAGAATAAAGGTGAATACATATCTCGAAAGCGAAGTATTCTCAAATAATAGATAGGTTAATATATATTATGAATTACACTTGTCCAAATATAGTATACACAATTAACAAAGTGAGTAGATTTACTGGCCAATCTAACCAGCCAGTCATTAGAAGGCATTGAATAGAGTGCCCGTTGTTAAGATACACCTTAAATTTTGGATTTACATTATGCACGAAATCCGTATTGATTATTAGAAGGATGTCGTGATGCAAATTGGATGCTACGGTACAAAAGATTCTAAATCCACAAGTGGTTGTCTTTTACACCATTGGTGAGTACAGGCATGTCTTGAAAATCCTCCAAAGCAAAGGAGCATGTATAGCTCGATCAGCGATAGAATGGAATTTATAGCTTCAAATAAAGGCGGAGAAGAAAGCTGATTAACCCGTAATTTCTTAGAGGACATTCCATTATTGGTCTAAGCCAGTACCTACTATAAGTATACATTGTGATGGTAGATCGGCTATTGGAAGGGCACAAAATAGTATGTATAATAGTGAAATCTGAACCGCTATAAGTCAAAGGCGCTTGATAATAAGCCGATTGATCTCAAATGGTATTATTCCGTTGATTACATAAAATCCTAAGGTAAAATAGCACTAGAGGTCCAGAACTTTTGAACCCTTGTGACGATAGGGTCCCGAACGCGCCCATTTCTAACCCACGGTCCCTTGACCTATAGAGCGATAAGCGCTTGAGGTCCTTTTTCGATGGAAGCCGTCGGTTTGACCATTAAATAGTTAAAATTTTTGTTAAATAGATCATTTTACCCTTAAGGACCCGTGTCGGTTTAACCACCAGCGTTAGAGACCCTATCGTCGCAAAGGTTCGAATGTTACGGGACCCCGACAACTATTTGCCACACAAATCTAAGGAAAATCATGGATAAAAACTTACAAAAGGCTTACCGAGAGATCAAGTATCACCCGCTTGCTAGAAAGGAATGGGATTAAAAAGCACCTGTGCGTGAATCTTTATAAACTGTTAATCAACATTGACTTCTAAAAATCCAAGATCTTAGTTTAAAGGGACAACTAAATTATGAAGATTCGAGTTTAAGCTTTTTAGAAGTTGTCCTCTACCCCATATCTATGACAAGAAAAGTTCTTTCTCTGAGTTATTGGGATAAGTAATATTTTTACTTCAGTTTCTATATCTTGGATTAACCAAATGGAGTATGGCGAGAATCTTTCTTGTGGAGATCACCTATATAAGTGTGAAGTGGGGCCCATGCGGCAAAATTTTAGGGCACTTAGAATTCTCCTAAAACACTTATGAGACCCAAGAGTTGTTCATGGCCAAAATAAACACAATTATAAGAACCGAGGAATTATTAGAAAAGCCTGTGTGGATAATGTTGTCTTAGTTTTACACACAAAAGAATTTGAAATGATTCAAAACCTTACGTTCTTGACTAGCGAAATCGTCAAATAGTATTCCACTAGGAGCGAGTTCAAAACCCGGATACTACATCTCCTAATAATAAAAGCTTTTTAAGCATACTCTCTATTAGCATTTGCATATTTATGGTAATTTCCCGTTTATGTGAGGATTATTGGAAATAAGTTATTTATAAATTGGTTTGATGATCAAATACTCAGTTGAGTCCAAGCGGTAGCCGATTATTATAAATTTATAATTAAATGTATTCTACCAATGAGTAGATGCTCGTAGTATATTTGGTTTACATAAAACTTCATTACGAATGAATGAAAAATTAGTATTGTAAGGTTATGGCCTTTCAGATATTGTAACTGATGGAGAAGTGTCTCCCATCCCGGAAGATGACGAGATCTTGAACCAATTAATATGCATCTAATTTGGATTTGGGTTTTGGGCTCGAAAGAGCCTTAGAAAGTCTTTAGAGGAGGAGAACGTTCTATTAGGTTTTAGTTTCAAAGCCTTATATGCCTTGTAGCCCACCAGAGCTAGGGCTCGTGGGTGCGTGAGTCATATATAAATGTCTGTGAGACAAAATTGACCAAACAAGTCTTTTCAAATGGAAATATACATGATAATTGGAGTTCTTTATAGGTGATATGCTGCATTTTTAGAAACTGGCTTTTGAAGTTCTTCTAAATAAATCCCATCGCTCTGCGAATTTAATTCATTCCGTCATCTTTCATTCTCTGTTAATGCACTTTCCGCATTCTACATTTGTCATTTTCATTTTATTTAAAAGAGTACAACGCTTTTTTTTTAATTTCCGTGTGTTTTGTTGTTTGAAGTGCGCCGTTGGCGTAATAAGAATCTTGTTATATCTTGGGAGATGGGTATCTTTTCTAGCTGAGCACCTAAAGCGAGATAAATTAAGTTTTACTAAAAGAAATGAAATTCGAACTCTAGCCTCCCGGTCTACGAAAATTAATTCTATATTTTTCAATTTTACGCTAATTGATAAATATTTCAGCCAATTTTTAAAAATGACCAATGTATTGATGCAATAGACGGTGAGAACCATAATTAATGTCATTTATAGGTGCTATATATCTGGTAACTTAACAAAGTCTCATATTTTTCATCTTCACATAAATATATCAAATTATTGCAAATATATTGGTGGATGCAAAATCAGAATCAGTCAAACTTGCAGTTTGTCCTTGGAAAGGTCGAATCTCCTCACCATTCCTCTCTTTTTCCTGATTACAATGCCTTTTTGTCTTCCTTAGTTTTGGAAATAGTTTACTACAATTTCTACTGTTATTATTTCTAATAATTATTGTTAATAGGTTTTTCAGGCTACTAAGTTAGATGATGTAAAATCTTACAAGGAAGGGAATAACATTGTGGTTGGCTCCCAAGGTTCCCTTGATTCTCTTTCAGCTGTTGAGTTGCTGAAGATGAACCTAACGACACAAACAATAATGTTTAGGACACCAATTTTTGAAGAGATGTGACACTCTATTGTCAATAATGTAGAAATTCATAGCAAGCGACTGCAAATCTAACTTTAAATTTAATAACTACTGTGTTTTACATAAATACCCTACATTGGCAAACCAACTCAACTAATATTTGTAGGAGGAGCAATATATTTTGAAATTAATTAGTGATTTTGACTTCAAAAAGTTACAGTGGGGAAAGATAAATAAGATAATTAAGAACATCTTAATCATGTTGGACCTTTAATTATTCTGAATTAACTTCTAATTAAAGTTATTTTTGATTTAATGAAATTAATATTGTTGGAATAAAACAAGTCGTCTATCGGGTTGACCCGACCCAAGTTATATGAAAATAGTTTTGGTGGGTGGAGTTAAGGTTTAATTTGAAATTTAACTCACTACCACATGTAAGTGGCAAAATCGACCCAAACCGCTCAACTGACCGACCCGAGCGGTTTGGGTTAGTTTTTATTTTAATTGGGTTCGGGTTCTTGATTCAAAATTCGTGGTCGGGTTGTTGACCCGACCGGAATTAATAAAAAATTGGAGGAATAGGTCGATGCCTAAACTAAAATGGGCAACAGCGTAATTAAAGCCCATTTGCAATTCCGCCAAACTCTAACCCTAGTCCCTACACTCTCCTCCTCTCCAACTCCAAGTTCCAAGAAAATGCAGCCCCTAGTAGCTGTGATTCACCTCCCAGTTGCAGTCACCACGAATCGTCTCAAGTACCTACCCAGTCGCCATTTGCCACAAATCGCCACGAATCG
>JALRMA010000365.1:0-31978 GCA_023638005.1 Forsythia suspensa
TGCTAAATTCATGCTTTGAACCCAATGTTCAACGTCCAAAATCTATTTTCAATTCAATTTCAACACGCAATGTACAAGGTAATACATAAATGAAGATAGATATACTAGTTTGGAATCACAAAAATACGTTTTCAACAACCATATAGGTTGTTCAATTTCGAATAATTTTGTTCGAAATTTTATAAAATTCACTAGTATGATCCACCGTTGGAAGTTGTAATGCTATTTTCATCTTGATTTCATCGTGAATTGATAATAAAAATAGTTTTAGAAAACTTTAAATATCAAATTGGTATCACAAAATACATTTTAACAATTATATCGACCGTTCAACATCGAATTGCCTCGGTTTTTGAGAAAATTGTGCTAAATTCATGCTTTGAACCCAATGTTCAACGTCCAAAATCTATTTTCAATTCAATTTCAACACGCAATCTACAAGGTAATACATATATGAAGATAGATATACTAGTTTAGAATCACAAAAATACGTTTTCAACAACCATATAGGTTGTTCAATGTCGAACAATTTTGTTCGAAATTTTATAAAATTCTCGAGTATGATTCACCGTTGAAGGTTGTAATTCTATTTATATCTTTATTTAATCATATATTGATCATCAAAATAGTTTTGTGGAACTTTAAAAATAAAATTGGTAACAAAAAAATACATTTTAACAACTATATCTACCGTTCAACATCGAATTGCCTCGGTTCTTGAGAAAATATGTGCAAAATTCATGCTTTGAACTCAATGTTCAACGTCCGAAATCTATTTTCAATTCGATTTCAACACGCAATCTACAAGGTAATACATATACGAAGATAGATATACTAGTTTGGAATCACAAAAATACGTTTTCAACAACCATATAGGTCGTTCAATGTCGAATAATTTTGTTCAAAATTTTATAAAATTCACGAGTATGATTCACGTTGGAGGTTGTAATTCAATTTGTATCTTTATTTCATCATTTATTGATCATCAAAATAGTTTTGTGGAACATTAAAAATAAAATTGGTAACAAAAAAATACATTTTAACAACTATATCAACAGTTCAACATCGAATTGCCTCGGTTTTTGAGAAAATTGTGCTAAATTCATGCTTTGAACCCAAAGTTCAACGTCCAAAATCTATTTTCAATTCAATTTCAACACGCAATCTACAAGGTAATACATAAATGAAGATAGATATACTAGTTTGGAAACACAAAAATACGTTTTCAACAACCATATAGGTTGTTCAATGTCGAACAATTTTGTTCGAAATTTTATAAAATTCACTAGTATGATCCACCGTTGGAAGTTGTAATGCTATTTTCATCTTGATTTCATCGTGAATTGATCATCAAAATAGTTTTGTGTAACTTTAAAAATAAAATTGGTAACAAAAAAAATACATTTTAACAACTATATCTACCATTCAACATCGAATTGCCTCGGTTCTTGAGAAAATATGTGCAAAATTCATGCTTTGAACTCAATGTTCAACGTCCGAAATCTATTTTCAATTCGATTTCAACACTCAATCTACAAGGTAATACATATACAAAGATAGATATACTAGTTTGGAATCACAAAAATACGTTTTCAACAACTATATAGGTCGTTCAATGTCGAATAATTTTGATCGAAATTTTATAAAATTCACGAGTATGATTCACCGTTGGAGGTTGTAATTCTATTTCTATCTTTTTTTCATCATATATTGATCATTAAAATAGTTTTGTGGAACTTTAAAAATAAAATTGGTAACAAAAAAATACATTTTAACAACTATATCTACCGTTCAACATCGAATTGCCTCGGTTCTTGAGAAAATATGTGCAAAATTCATGCTTTGAACTCAATGTTCAACGTCCGAAATCTATTTTCAATTCGATTTCAACACGCAATCTACAAGGTAATACATATACGAAGATAGATATACTAGTTTGGAATCACAAAAATACGTTTTCAACAACCATATAGGTCGTTCAATGTCGAATAATTTTGTTCGAAATTTTATAAAATTCACGAGTATGATTCACCGTTGGAGGTTGTAATTCTATTTCTATCTTTTTTTCATCATATATTGATCATTAAAATAGTTTTGTGGAACTTTAAAAATAAAATTGGTAACAAAAAAATACATTTTAATAACTATATCGACGGTTCAACATCGAATTGCCTCGGTTTTTGAGAAAATATGTGCAAAATTCATGCTTTGAACCCAATGTTCAACGTCAAAATCTATTTTCAACTTTTCAATATACAAGGTAATACATATCGAAGATAGATATACAAGTTTGGAATCACAATCGTTTTCAATAACAAGGGATTCAATGTCGAATAATTTTGTTCGAAATTTTATAAAATTGAAGATCCATGGAGATAATACTATTTTTATCTTGATTTTGAATTGATAATAAAAATAGTTTTAGAAAACTTTAAATATTAAATTGGTATCAAAATACAATTTATAATTATATGTTCAAATCGAATTGCCTCGATTTTTGAGAAAATTGTGCTAAATTCATGCTTTTTTGTTCAACGTCCAAATTCTATTTTCAATTCAATTTCAACATGCAATCTACAAGGTAATACATATATGAAGATAGATATATCAACAACCATATAGGTTGTTCAATTTTGTAATTTTGTTCGAAATTTTATAAAATTCTTGATTGATCATCGAAGTTGTAATTATTTTATCTTAATGAATTGATAAAAAGTTTTAGAAAACTTTAAATATCAAATTGGTATCACAAAATATATTTTAACAACTATATCAACAGTTCAACATCGAATTGCCTCGGTTTTTGAGAAAATTGTGCTAAATTCATGCTTTGAACCCAAAGTTCAACGTCCAAAATCTATTTTCAATTCAATTTCAACACGCAATCTACAAGGTAATACATATATGAAGATAGATATACTAGTTTGGAAACACAAAAATACGTTTTCAACAACCATATAGGTTGTTCAATGTCGAACAATTTTGTTCGAAATTTTATAAAATTCTCGAGTATGATTCACCGTTGAAGGTTGTAATTCTATTTATATCTTTATTTCATCATATATTGATCATCAAAATAGTTTTGTGTAACTTTAAAAATAAAATTGGTAACAAAAAAAATACATTTTAACAACTATATCTACCGTTCAACATCGAATTGCCTCGGTTCTTGAGAAAATATGTGCAAAATTCATGCTTTGAACTCAATGTTCAACTTCTCAATCATACAAGGTAATATCAACATATACAAAGATAGATATATAGTTTATTCACAAAAATTCGATTTCAAACAACTATATAGGTCGTTCAATGTCGAATAATTTTGTTAGAAATTTTATAAAATTCAAAGTATGATTCAGGTCGTTGGAGGTTGTAATTCACTAGGTTGTAATTCTATATTTTTTTCATCATATATTGATCATTAAAATAGTTTTGTGGAACTTTAAAAATAAAATTGGTAACAAAAAATACATTTTAATAACTATATCGACGGTTCAACATCGAATTGCCTCGGTTTTGAGAAAATATGTGCAAAATTCATGCTTTGAACCTCAATGTTCAACGTCTGAGAAATCTATTTTCAATTCGATTTCAACACGTAATCTACAAGGTAATACATATAGGAAGATAGATATACAAGTTTGGAATCACAAAAATACGTTTTCAATAACCATATAGGTCGTTCAATGTCGAATAATTTTGTTCTAAATTTTATAAAATGCACGAGTATGATTCACCGTTGGAGGTTGTAATTCTATTTGCATCTTTATTTCATCATATATTGATCATTAAAATAGTTTTGTGGAACTTTAAAATAAAATTGGTTACAAAAATACATTTTAACAACTATATCGACGGTTCAACATCGAATTGCCTCGGTTTTGAGAAAATATGTGCAAAATTCATGCTTTGAACTCAATGTTCAACGTCCGAAATCTATTTTCAATTCGATTTCAACACTCAATCTACAAGGTAATACATATACAAAGATAGATATACTAGTTTGGAATCACAAAAATACGTTTTCAACAACTATATAGGTCGTTCAATGTCGAATAATTTTGATCGAAATTTTATAAAATTCATTTAGTATGATTCACCGTTGGAGGTTGTAATTCTATTTCTATCTTTTTTCATCATATATTGATCATTAAAATAGTTTTGTGGAACTTTAAAAATAAAATTGGTAACAAAAAATACATTTTAACAACTATATCTACCGTTCAACATCGAATTGCCTCGGTTCTTGAGAAAATATGTGCAAAATTCATGCTTTGAACTCAATGTTCAACGTCCGAAATCTATTTTCAATTCGATTTCAACACTCAATCTACAAGGTAATACATATACAAAGATAGATATACTAGTTTGGAATCACAAAAATACGTTTTCAACAACTATATAGGTCGTTCAATGTCGAATAATTTTGTTCGAAATTTTATAAAATTCACGAGTATGATTCACCGTTGGAGGTTGTAATTCTATTTCTATCTTTTTTTCATCATATATTGATCATTAAAATAGTTTTGTGGAACTTTAAAAATAAAATTGGTAACAAAAAAATACATTTTAATAACTATATCGACGGTTCAACATCGAATTGCCTCGGTTTTTGAGAAAATATGTGCAAAATTCATGCTTTGAACCCAATGTTCAACGTCCGAAATCTATTTTCAATTCGATTTCAACACGTAATCTACAAGGTAACACATATAGGAAGATAGATATACAAGTTTGGAATCACAAAAATACGTTTTCAATAACCATATAGGTCGTTCAATGTCGAATAATTTTGTTCTAAATTTTATAAAATGCACAGTATGATTCACCGTTGGAGGTTGTAATTCTATTTGCATCTTTATTTCATCATATATTGATCATTAAAATAGTTTTGTGGAACTTTAAAAATAAAATTGGTTACAAAAAATACATTTTAACAACTATATCGACGGTTCAACATCGAATTGCCTCTCGTTTTTGAGAAAATATGTGCAAAATTCATGCTTTGAACCCAATGTTCAACGTCCGAAATCTATTTTCAACTCGATTTCAACACGCAATATACAAGGTAATACATATACGAAGATAGATATACAAGTTTGGAATCACAAAAATACGTTTTCAATAACCATATAGGTCGTTCAATGTCGAATAATTTTGTTCGAAATTTTATAAAATTCACGAGTATGATCCACCGTTGGAAGTTGTAATACTATTTTTATCTTGATTTCATCGTGAATTGATAATAAAAATAGTTTTAGAAAACTTTAAATATTAAATTGGTATCACAAAATACAATTTAATAATTATATCGACCGTTCAACATCGAATTGCCTCGATTTTTGAGAAAATTGTGCTAAATTCATGCTTTGAACCCGATGTTCAACGTCCAAATTCTATTTTCAATTCAATTTCAACATGCAATCTACAAGGTAATACATATATGAAGATAGATATACTAGTTTGGAATCACAAAATACGTTTTCAACAACCATATAGGTTGTTCAATTTCGAATAATTTTGTTGAAATTTTATAAAATTCACTTAGTATGATCCACCGTTGGAAGTTGTAATGCTATTTTTATCTTGATTTCATCGTGAATTGATAATAAAAATAGTTTTAGAAAACTTTAAATATCAAATTGGTATCACAAAATATATTTTAACAACTATATCAACATTCAACATCGAATTGCCTCGGTTTTTGAGAAAATTGTGCTAAATTCATGCTTTGAACCCAAAGTTCAACGTCCAAAATCTATTTTCAATTCAATTTCAACACGCAATCTACAAGGTAATACATATATGAAGACAGATATACTAGTTTGGAAACACAAAAATCGTTTTCAACAACCATATAGGTTGTTCAATGTCGAACAATTTTGTTGAAATTTTATAAAATTCTCGAGTATGATTCACCGTTGAAGGTTGTAATTCTATTTCTTTATCTTTATTTCATCATATATTGATCATCAAAATAGTTACATTGTGTAACTATTAAAATCAAAATTGGTAACAAAAATACATCAATTTAACGTCCGAAACTATTATCAATACGGTTCAAACATCGAATTGCCAAAGATAGATATACTAGTTTGGAATTCGTTTTCAAGAAAATATGTGCAAAATTCATGCTTTGAACTCAGTATGTTCAACGTTGGAGGTTGTAAATTTCTATTTTCAATTCGATTTCAACACTAAAATCTAACAAAAAAATAAGGTAATACATATACAAAGATAGATATACTAGTTTGGAATCAACAAAAATATTTTCGATTTCAAACAACAAGGTAATACATATAGGAAGATAGTACAAGTTTGGAATCACAAAATACGTTTTTCAATGTCGAATAATTTTGTTCTAAATTTTATAAATGCACAGTATGATTCACCGTTGGAGGTTGTAATTCTATTTGCATCTTTATTTCATCATATATTGATCATTAAAATAGTTTTGTGGAACTTTAAAAATAAAATTGGTTACAAAAAATACATTTTAACAACTATATCGACGGTTCAACATCGAATTGCCTCGGTTTTGAGAGAAAATATGTGCAAAATTCATGTTTTGAACCCAATGTTCAACGTCCGAAATCTATTTTCAACTCGATTTCAACACATCAATATACATTAAAAAGGTAATACATATACGAAGATAGATATACAAGTTTGGAATCACAAAATACGTTTTCAATAACCATATAGGTCGAAGATTCAATGTCGAATAATTTTGTTCATAAATTTTATAAAATTCATAAAATTCAGTATGATCCACCGTTGGAAGTTGTAATACTATTTTATCTTGATTTCATCGTGAATTGATAATAAAAATAGTTTTAGAAAACTTTAAATATTAAATTGGTATCACAAAATACAATTTAATAATTATATCGACCGTTCAACATCGAATTGCCTCGATTTTTGAGAAAATTGTGCTAAATTCATGCTTTGAACCCGATGTTCAACGTCCAAATTCTATTTTCAATTCAATTTCAACATGCAATCTACAAGGTAATACATATATGAAGATAGATATACTAGTTTGGAATCACAAAAATACGTTTTCAACAACCATATAGGTTGTTCAATTTCGAATAATTTTGTTCGAAATTTTATAAAATTCACGAGTATGATCCACCGTTGGAAATTGTAATGCTATTTTTATCTTGATTTCATCGTGAATTGATAATAAAAATAGTTTTAGAAAACTTTAAATATCAAATTGGTATCACAAAATATATTTTAACAACTATATCAACAGTTCAACATCGAATTGCCTCGATTTTTGAGAAAATTGTGCTAAATTCATGCTTTGAACCCAATGTTCAACGTCCAAATTCTATTTTCAATTCAATTTCAACATGCAATCTACAAGGTAATACATATATGAAGATAGATATACTAGTTTGGAATCACAAAAATACGTTTTCAACAACCATATAGGTTGTTCAATTTCGAATAATTTTGTTCGAAATTTTATAAAATTCACGAGTATGATCCACCGTTGGAAATTGTAATGCTATTTTTATCTTGATTTCATCGTGAATTGATAATAAAAATAGTTTTAGAAAACTTTAAATATCAAATTGGTATCACAAAATATATTTTAACAACTATATCAACAGTTCAACATCGAATTGCCTCGGTTTTTGAGAAAATTGTGCTAAATTCATGCTTTGAACCCAAAGTTCAACGTCCAAAATCTATTTTCAATTCAATTTCAACACGCAATCTACAAGGTAATACATATATGAAGACAGATATACTAGTTTGGAAACACAAAAATACGTTTTCAACAACCATATAGGTTGTTCAATGTCGAACAATTTTGTTCGAAATTTTATAAAATTCTCGAGTATGGTTCACCGTTGAAGGTTGTAATTCTATTTATATCTTTATTTCATCATATATTGATCGTCAAAATAGTTTTGTGGAACTTTAAAAATAAAATTGGTAACAAAAAAATACATTTTAATAACTATATCGACGGTTCAACATCGAATTGCCTCGGTTTTTGAGAAAATATGTGCAAAATTCATGCTTTGAACCCAATGTTCAACGTCCGAAATCTATTTTCAATTCGATTTCAACACGTAATCTACAAGGTAATACATATAGGAAGATAGATATACAAGTTTGGAATCACAAAAATACGTTTTCAATAACCATATAGGTCGTTCAATGTCGAATAATTTTGTTCTAAATTTTATAAAATGCACGAGTATGATTCACCGTTGGAGGTTGTAATTCTATTTGCATCTTTATTTCATCATATATTGATCATTAAAATAGTTTTGTGGAACTTTAAAAATAAAATTGGTTACAAAAAAATACATTTTAACAACTATATCGACGGTTCAACATCGAATTGCCTCGGTTTTTGAGAAAATATGTGCAAAATTCATGCTTTGAACCCAATGTTCAACGTCCGAAATCTATTTTCAATTCGATTTCAACACGCAATATACAAGGTAATACATATACGAAGATAGATATACAAGTTTGGAATCACAAAAATACGTTTTCAATAACCATATAGGTCGTTCAATGTCGAATAATTTTGTTCGAAATTTTATAAAATTCACGAGTATGATCCACCGTTGGAAGTTGTAATGCTATTTTTATCTTGATTTCATCGTGAATTGATAATAAAAATAGTTTTAGAAAACTTTAAATATTAAATTGGTATCACAAAATACAATTTAATAATTATATCGACCGTTCAACATCGAATTGCCTCGATTTTTGAGAAAATTGTGCTAAATTCATGCTTTGAACCCAATGTTCAACGTCCAAATTCTATTTTCAATTCAATTTCAACATGCAATCTACAGGGTAATACATATATGAAGATAGATATACTAGTTTGGAATCACAAAAATACGTTTTCAACAACCATATAGGTTGTTCAATTTCGAATAATTTTGTTCGAAATTTTATAAAATTCACGAGTATGATCCACCGTTGGAAGTTGTAATGCTATTTTTATCTTGATTTCATCGTGAATTGATAATAAAAATAGTTTTAGAAAACTAGAAATATCAAATTGGTATCACAAAATATATTTTAACAACTATATCAACAGTTCAACATCGAATTGCCTCGGTTTTTGAGAAAATTGTGCTATATTCATGCTTTGAACCCAATGTTCAACGTCCGAAATCTATTTTCTATTCGATTTCAACACGCAATCTACAAGGTAATACATATATGAAGATAGATATACTAGTTTGGAATCACAAAAATACGTTTTCAACAACCATATAGGTTGTTCAATGTCGAACAATTTTGTTGAAATTTTATAAAATTCACGTAGTATGATTCACAGTTGGAGGTTGAAATTCTATTTGTATCTTTATTTCATCATATATTGATCATTAAAATAGTTTTGTGGACCTTTAAAAATAAAATTGGTAACAAAAAAATACATTTTAACAACTATATCTACCGTTCAACATCGAATTGCCTCGGCTCTTGAGAAAATATGTGCAAAATTCATGCTTTGAACTCAATGTTCAACGTCCGAAATCTATTTTCAATTCGATTTCAACACGCAATCTACAAGGTAATACATATATGAAGATAGATATACTAGTTTGGAATCACAAAAATACGTTTTCAACAACCATATAGGTTGTTCAATGTCGAACAATTTTGTTCGAAATTTTATAAAATTCACAAGTATGATTCACCGTTGAAGGTTGTAATTCTATTTGTATCTTTATTTCATCATTTATTGATCATCAAAATAGTTTTGTGGAACTTTAAAAATAAAATTGGTAATACAAAAATATTTGTTAACAACTATATCGACCGTTCAAAATCGAATTGCCTCGGTTTTTGAGAAAATATGTGCAAAATTCATGCTTTGAACCCAATGTTCAACGTCCGAAATCTATTTTCAATTCGATTTCAACACGCAATCCACAAGGTAATACATATATGAAGAAGATATACTAGTTTGGAATCACAAAAATACGTTTTCAACAACCATATAGGTTGTTCAATGTCGAACAATTTTGTTCGAAATTTTATAAAATTCACGAGTATGATTCACGTTGGAGGTTGTAATTCTATTTGTATCTTTATTTCATCATTTATTGATCATCAAAATAGTTTTGTGGAACTTTAAAAATAAAATTGGTAACAAAAAAATACATTTTAACAATTATATCGACCGTTCAACATCGAATTGCCTCGGTTTTTGAGAAAATTGTGCTAAATTCATGCTTTGAACCCAATGTTCAACGTCCAAAATCTATTTTCAATTCAATTTCAACACGCAATGTACAAGGTAATACATAAATGAAGATAGATATACTAGTTTGGAATCACAAAAATACGTTTTCAACAACCATATAGGTTGTTCAATTTTGAATAATTTTGTTCGAAATTTTATAAAATTCACTAGTATGATCCACCGTTGGAAGTTGTAATGCTATTTTCATCTTGATTTCATCGTGAATTGATAATAAAAATAGTTTTAGAAAACTTTAATTATCAAATTGGTATCACAAAATACATTTTAACAATTATATCGCCCGTTCAACATCGAATTGCCTCGGTTTTTGAGAAAATTGTGCTAAATTCATGCTTTGAACCCAATGTTCAACGTCCAAAATCTATTTTCAATTCAATTTCAACGCGCAATCTACAAGGTAATACATATATGAAGATAGATATACTAGTTTGGAATCACAAAAATACGTTTTCAACAACCATATAGGTTGTTCAATGTCGAACAATTTTGTTCGAAATTTTATAAAATTCTCGAGTATGGTTCACCGTTGAAGGTTGTAATTCTATTTATATCTTTATTTCATCATATATTGATCGTCAAAATAGTTTTGTGGAACTTTAAAAATAAAATTGGTAACAAAAAATACATTTTAATAACTATATCGACGGTTCAACATCGAATTGCCTCGGTTTTTGAGAAAAATATGCAAAATTCATGCTTTGAACCCAATGTTCAACGTCCGAAATCTATTTTAAATTCGATTTCAACACGTAATCTACAAGGTAATACATATAGGAAGATAGATATACAAGTTTGGAATCACAAAAATACGTTTTCAATAACCATATAGGTCGTTCAATGTCGAATAATTTTGTTCTAAATTTTGTAAAATGCACGAGTATGATTCACCGTTGGAGGTTGTAATTCTATTTGCATCTTTATTTCATCATATATTGATCATTAAAATAGTTTTGTGGAACTTTAAAAATAAAATTGGTTACAAAAATACATTTTAACAACTATATCGACGGTTCAACATCGAATTGCCTCGGTTTTGAGAAAATATGTGCAAAATTCATGCTTTGAACCCAATGTTCAACGTCCGAAATCTATTTTCAATTCGATTTCAACACGCAATCTACAAGGTAATACATATACGAAGATAGATATACAAGTTTGGAATCACAAAAATACGTTTTCAATAACCATATAGGTCGTTCAATGTCGAATAATTTTGTTCGAAATTTTATAAAATTCACAAGTATGATCCACCGTTGGAAGTTGTAATGCTATTTTTATCTTGATTTCATCGTGAATTGATAATAAAAATAGTTTTAGAAAACTTTAAATATTAAATTGGTATCACAAAATATATTTTAACAACTATATCAACAGTTCAACATCGAATTGCCTCGATTTTTGAGAAAATTGTGCTAAATTCATGCTTTGAACCCAATGTTCAACGTCCAAATTCTATTTTCAATTCAATTTCAACATGCAATCTACAAGGTAATACATATATGAAGATAGATATACTAGTTTGGAATCACAAAAATACGTTTTCAACAACCATATAGGTTGTTCAATTTCGAATAATTTTGTTCGAAATTTTATAAAATTCACGAGTATGATCCACCGTTGGAAATTGTAATGCTATTTTTATCTTGATTTCATCGTGAATTGAATTGATAATAAAATAGTTTTAGAAAACTTTAAATATCAAATTGGTATCACAAAATATATTTTAACAACTATATCAACAGTTCAACATCGAATTGCCTCGGTTTTTGAGAAAATTGTGCTAAATTCATGCTTTGAACCCAAAGTTCAACGTCCAAAATCTATTTTCAATTCAATTTCAACACGCAATCTACAAGGTAATACATATATGAAGACAGATATACTAGTTTGGAAACACAAAATATCGTTTTCAACAACCATATAGGTTGTTCAATGTCGAACAATTTTGTTCGAAATTTTATAAAATTCTCGAGTATGGTTCACCGTTGAAGGTTGTAATTCTATTTATATCTTTATTTCATCATATATTGATCGTCAAAATAGTTTTGTGGAACTTTAAAAATAAAATTGGTAACAAAAAAATACATTTTAATAACTATATCGACGGTTCAACATCGAATTGCCTCGGTTTTTGAGAAAATATGTGCAAAATTCATGCTTTGAACCCAATGTTCAACGTCCGAAATCTATTTTCAATTCGATTTCAACACGTAATCTACAAGGTAATACATATAGGAAGATAGATATACAAGTTTGGAATCACAAAAATACGTTTTCAATAACCATATAGGTCGTTCAATGTCGAATAATTTTGTTCTAAATTTTATAAAATGCACGAGTATGATTCACCGTTGGAGGTTGTAATTCTATTTGCATCTTTATTTCATCATATAGTTTTGTGGAACTTTAAAAATAAAATTGGTTACAAAAAAATACATTTTAACAACTATATCGACGGTTCAACATCGAATTGCCTCGGTTTTGAGAAAATATGTGCAAAATTCATGCTTTGAACCCAATGTTCAACGTCCGAAATCTATTTTCAATTCGATTTCAACACGCAATCTACAAGGTAATACATATACGAAGATAGATATACAAGTTTGGAATCACAAAAATACGTTTTCAATAACCATATAGGTCGTTCAATGTCGAATAATTTTGTTCGAAATTTTATAAAATTCACGAGTATGATCCACCGTTGGAAGTTGTAATGCTATTTTTATCTTGATTTCATCGTGAATTGATAATAAAAATAGTTTTAGAAAACTTTAAATATTAAATTGGTATCACAAAATACATTTTAACA
Source organism: Forsythia suspensa (assembly GCA_023638005.1). Lineage (NCBI taxonomy): Eukaryota > Viridiplantae > Streptophyta > Magnoliopsida > Lamiales > Oleaceae > Forsythia > Forsythia suspensa. The sequence continues at coordinate 13,071 of JALRMA010000365.1, forward strand.
ATTATATCGACCGTTCAACATCGAATTGCCTCGATTTTTGAGAAAATTGTGCTAAATTCATGCTTTGAACCCAATGTTCAACGTCCAAATTCTATTTTCAATTCAATTTCAACATGCAATCTACAAGGTAATACATATATGAAGATAGATATACTAGTTTGGAATCACAAAATCGTTTTCAACAACCATATAGGTTGTTCAATTTGAATAATTTTGTTCGAAATTTTATAAAATTCACAGTATGATCCACCGTTGGAAGTTGTAATGCTATTTTTATCTTGATTTCATCGTGAATTGATAATAAAAATAGTTTTAGAAAACTAGAAATATCAAATTGGTATCACAAAATATATTTTAACAACTATATCAACAGTTCAACATCGAATTGCCTCGGTTTTTGTGAAAATTGTGCTATATTCATGCTTTGAACCCAATGTTCAACGTCCGAAATCTATTTTCAATTCGATTTCAACACGTAATCTACAAGGTAATACATATATGAAGATAGATATACTAGTTTGGAATCACAAAAATACGTTTTCAACAACCATATAGGTTGTTCAATGTCGAACAATTTTGTTCGAAATTTTATAAAATTCACGAGTATGATTCACAGTTGGAGGTTGAAATTCTATTTGTATCTTTATTTCATCATATATTGATCATTAAAATAGTTTTGTGGACCTTTAAAAATAAAATTGGTAACAAAAAAATACATTTTAACAACTATATCTACCGTTCAACATCGAATTGCCTCGGTTCTTGAGAAAATATGTGCAAAATTCATGCTTTGTACTCAATGTTCAACGTCCGAAATCTATTTTCAATTCGATTTCAACACGCAATCTACAAGGTAATACATATATAAAGATAGATATACTAGTTTGGAATCACAAAAATACATTTTCAACAACCATATAGGTTGTTCAATGTCGAACAATTTTGTTCGAAATTTTATAAAATTCACAAGTATGATTCACCGTTGAAGGTTGTAATTCTATTTGTATCTTTACTTCATCATATATTGATCATCAAAATAGTTTTGTGGAACTTTAAAAATAAAATTGGTAATACAAAAATATTTGTTAACAACTATATCGACCGTTCAAAATCGAATTGCCTCGGTTTTTGAGAAAATATGTGCAAAATTCATGCTTTGAACCCAATGTTCAACGTCCGAAATCTATTTTCAATTCGATTTCAACACGCAATCCACAAGGTAATACATATATGAAGAAGATATACTAGTTTGGAATCACAAAAATACGTTTTCAACTACCATATAGGTTGTTCAATGTCGAATAATTTTGTTCGAAATTTTATAAAATTCACGAGTATGATTCACGTTGGAGGTTGTAATTCTATTTGTATCTTTATTTCATCATTTATTGATCATCAAAATAGTTTTGTGGAACTTTAAAAATAAAATTGGTAACAAAAAAATACATTTTAACAATTATATCGACCGTTCAACATCGAATTGCCTCGGTTTTTGAGAAAATTGTGCTAAATTCATGCTTTGAACCCAATGTTCAACGTCCAAAATCTATTTTCAATTCAATTTCAACACGCAATGTACAAGGTAATACATAAATGAAGATAGATATACTAGTTTGGAATCACAAAAATACGTTTTCAACAACCATATAGGTTGTTCAATTTCGAATAATTTTGTTCGAAATTTTATAAAATTCACTAGTATGATCCTCCGTTGGAAGTTGTAATGCTATTTTCATCTTGATTTCATCGTGAATTGATAATAAAAATAGTTTTAGAAAACTTTAATTATCAAATTGGTATCACAAAATACATTTTAACAATTATATCGACCGTTCAACATCGAATTGCCTCGGTTTTTGAGAAAATTGTGCTAAATTCATGCTTTGAACCCAATGTTCAACGTCCAAAATCTATTTTCAATTCAATTTCAACGCGCAATCTACAAGGTAATACATATATGAAGATAGATATACTAGTTTGGAATCACAAAATACGTTTTCAACAACCATATAGGTTGTTCAATGTCGAATAATTTTGTTCGAAATTTTATAAAATTCTCGAGCATGATTCACCGAATCACAAAATACGTTTTGAACCATATAGGTTGTTGTCGAACAATTTTGTTCGAAATTTTATAAAATTTATATCTTTATTTCATTATATCTTGATCATCAAAATAGTTTTGTGGAACTTTAAAATAAAATTGGCAACAAAAAATACATTTTAACAACTATATCTACCGTTCAACATCGAATTGCCTCGGTTCTTGAGAAAATATGTGCAAAATTCATGCTTTGAACTCAATGTTCAACGTCCGAAATCTATTTTCAATTCGATTTCAACACGCAATCTACAAGGTAATACATATACGAAGATAGATATACTAGTTTGGAATCACAAAAATACGTTTTCAACAACCATATAGGTCGTTCAATGTCGAATAATTTTGTTCGAAATTTTATAAAATTCACGAGTATGATTCACCGTTGGAGGTTGTAATTCTATTTCTATCTTTATTTCATCATATATTGATCATTAAAATAGTTTTGTGGAACTTTAAAATAAAATTGGTAACAAAAAAATCCATTTTAACAATTATATCGACCGTTCAACATCGAATTGCCTCAATTTTTGAGAAAATTGTGCTAAATTCATGCTTTGAACCCAATGTTCAACGTCCAAATTCTATTTTCAATTCAATTTCAACATGCAATCTACAAGGTAATACATATATGAAGATAGATATACTAGTTTGGAATCACAAAAATACGTTTTCAACAACCATATAGGTTGTTCAATTTCGAATAATTTTGTTCGAAATTTTATAAAATTCACGAGTATGATCCACCGTTGGAAATTGTAATGCTATTTTTATCTTGATTTCATCGTGAATTGATAATAAAAATAGTTTTAGAAAACTTTAAATATCAAATTGGTATCACAAAATACATTTTAACAATTATATCGACCGTTCAACATCGAATTGCCTCGGTTTTTGAGAAAATTGTGCTAAATTCATGCTTTGAACCCAATGTTCAACGTCCAAAATCTATTTTCAATTCAATTTCAACACGCAATCTACAAGGTAATACATATATGAAGATAGATATACTAGTTTGGAATCACAAAAATACGTTTTCAACAACCATATAGGTTGTTCAATTTTGAATAATTTTGTTCGAAATTTTATAAAATTCACGAGTATGATCCACCGTTGGAAGTTGTAATGCTATTTTTATCTTGATTTCATCGTGAATTGATAATAAAAATAGTTTTAGAAAACTTTAAATATCAAATTGGTATCACAAAATACATTTTAACAATTATATCGACCGTTCAACATCGAATTGCCTCGGTTTTTGAGAAAATTGTGCTAAATTCATGCTTTGAACCCAATGTTCAACGTCCAAAATCTATTTTCAATTCAATTTCAACACGCAATCTACAAGGTAATACATATATGAAGATAGATATACTAGTTTGGAATCACAAAAATACGTTTTCAACAACCATATAGGTTGTTCAATGTCGAACAATTTTGTTCGAAATTTTATAAAATTCTCGAGTATGATTCACCGTTGAAGGTTGTAATTCTATTTATATCTTTATTTCATCATATATTGATCATCAAAATAGTTTTGTGGAACTTTAAAAATAAAATTGGTAATAAAAATAAGTTCGAGAACATCCAAGGTGGGTCATACTCTTCAATTTTGTAAAATTTCGAACAAAAGCATTCGACATTGAACAACTTATATGGTTGTTGAAAATGCATTTTATGATTCCAAACTAGTACATCTGTCTTCGTGTTTGTATTATCTTGTCAAAATTTGGAAATCAAATTGAAAATAAATTAGAGACGTTGAAGCAATTGGGTTCAAAGCATGAATTTTGTACATTTTCACAAAAACTGAGGTCAACAACATTGAAGCGAACGATATAGTTGTTAAAATGTATTTTTGTGATATGAATTTCATATTTAAAGTTTCATAAAATTGTTTTGGTGATTAATACACGATGAAATAATCCAAAAATAGGTTTAGAACATCCGACGATTGTGTCATACTCGTGAATTTTCTAAAATTTCCAACAAACTTGTTGGACATTGAACAACCCACCGGTTTTTGAAAATGCATTTTATGAATCTAAACTAGTACATCCGACATCACTCGTGTATTATCTTGAAAAAAAAATTTGGAAATCAAATTGAAAATAAATTTTAGACGTTGAGCAAGAGGTTCAAAGCATGAATTTTGTACATGTTTCACAAAAACCGAGGCCATACAACGTTGAACGTCCGATATAGTTGTTAAAAATGTATTTTTATGATACCAATTTGATATTCAAAGTTTCATAAAACTTTTTTGGTGATTAATACTCGATGAAGTCAATGTAAAAATAGGTTTAGAACATCCGACGATGTGTCATACTCGTGAATTTTGTAAAATTTTGAACTAACTTGTTAGAAATTGAACAATTGATATAGTTGTTGAAAATGCACTTTACCCATTCCAAACTAGTACATCTGTGTTCATATATGTATTTTCTTGTACAAAAAGTTTGGAAATCGAAATGAAAATTAGTTTTAGACGTTGAACAGTGGGTTCAAAGCATGAATTTTGTACAATTTTCACAAAAACCGAGGCCATACAACGTTGAACGACCGATATCGTTTAAAAAATGTGTTTTTGAGATGCCAATTTGATATTTAAAGTTTCATAAAACTGTTTTGTTGATTAATACACGATGAAATCAAGCTAAAAATAAGTTCGTAACATCCAAGGTGGGTCATACTCTTCAATTTTGTAAAATTTTGAACAAAGCTTTCGACATTGAACAACTTATATGGTTGTGGAAAATACATTTTATGATTCCAAACTTGTACATCTATCTACATGTTTGTATTATCTTGTCGAAAATTTGGAAATCAAATTGAAAATAAGTTTTAGACGTTGAACAGTGGGTTCAAAGCATGAATTTTGTACATTTTTCACAAAAACCGAGGTCATACAGTACATTCTTAAAACTATTTTGTTGATTAATACATGATGAAATCAAGCTAAAAATAGGTTCAGAACATCCAAGGGTGGGTCATACTCGTCAATTTTGTAAAATTTTGAACCAAACTGCATTCGACATTGAACAACTTATATGGTTGTTGAAAATACATTTTATGATTCCAAACTAGTACATCCGTCTTCATGTTTGTATTATCTTGTCGAAAATTTGGAAATCAAATTGAAAATAAATTTTAGATGTTGAACAACGGGTTCAAAGCATGAATTTTGTACATTTTCACAAAAACCGAGGTCATACAACGTTAAACGATCGATATAGTTGTTAAAATGTATTTTTATGATACCAATTTGATATTCAAAGTTTTATAAAACTTTTTGGTGATTAATACTCAATGAAGTCCATCTAAAAATAGGTTTAGAACATCCGAAGCGATGTGTCATACTCGTGAATTTTCTAAAATTTCGAACTAACTTGTTAGAAATTCAACAACTGATATAGTTGTTGAAAATGTACTTTTCCTATTCCAAACTAGTACATCTGTGTTCATATATGTATTTTCATGTACAAAAAGTTTGGAAATGGAAATGAAAATTAGTTTCAGACGTTGAATAGTAGGTTCAAAGCATGAATTTTGTACAATTTTCACAAAAACCGAGGCCATACAACGTTGAACGACCGATATAGTTGAAAAAAATGTGTTTTTGAGATGCCAATTTGATATTTAAAGTTTCATAAAACTGGTTTGTTGATTAATACACGATGAAATCAAGCTAAAAATAGGTTCAGAACATCCAAGGTGGGTCAAACTCTTCAATTTTGTAAAATTTCGAACAAAACTGTTCGACATTGAACAACTTATATGGTTGTTGAAAATGCATTTTTATGATTCCTAACTAGTACATCTGTCTTCATGTTTGTATTATCTTGTCGAAAATTTGGAAATCAAATTGAAAATAAATTTTAGACGTTGAACAGTGGGTTCAAAGCATGAATTTTGTACATTATTCACAAAACCGAGGTCATACAACGTTGAATGACCGATATAGTTGTTAAAATGTATTTTTGTGATACCAATTTCATATTTAAAGTTTCATAAAATTGTTTTGGTGATTAATACACGATGAAATAATCAAAAATAGGTTTAGAACATCCGACGGTGTGTCATACTCGTGAATTTTCTAAAATTTCGAACAAACTTGTTGGACATTGAACAAACTACTGGTTTTTTAAAATGCATTTTATGAATCCAAACTAGTACATTTGTCTTCATTCATGTATTATCTTGAAAAAAAATTTGGAAATCAAATTGAAAATAAATTTTAGACGTTGAACAATGGGTTCAAAGCATGAATTTTGTACATGTTTCACAAAACCGAGGCCATACAACGTTGAGCGACCGATATAGTTGTTAAAAATGTATTTTTATGATACCAATTTGATATTCAAAGTTTCATAAAACTTTTATGGTGATTAATACTGATGAAGTCAACCTAAAAATAGGTTTAGAACATCCGACGGTGTGTCATACTCGTGAATTTTGTAAAATTTCGAACCAACTTGTTAGAAATTGAACAATTGATATAGTTGTTGAAAATGAACTTTTCCCATTCCAAACTAGTACATCTGTGTTCATATATGTATTTTCTTGTACAAAAGTTTGGAAATCGAAATGAAAATTAGTTTTAGACGTTGAACAATTGGGTTCAAAGCATGAATTTTGTACAATTTTCACAAAAAAAACCGAGGCCATACAACGTTGAACTGCCGATATAGTTGAAAAAAATGTGTTTTTGAGATGCCACTTTGATATTTAAAGTTTCTTAAAATTGTTTTGGTTATTAATACACGATGAAATCAAGCTACAAATAGGTTCGAGAACATCCAAGGTGGGTCATACTCTTCAATTTTGTAAAATTTCGAACAAAATTGTTCGACATTGAACAACTTATATGGTTGTTGAAAATGCATTTTATGATTCCAAACTAGTACATCTGTCTTCATGTTTGTATTATCTTGTCGAAAATTTGAAAATCAAATTGAAAATAAATTTTGGACGTTGAACGATTGGGTTCAAAGAATGAATTTTGTACATTTTTCACAAAACCGAGGTCATACAACGTTGAACGACCAATATAGTTGTTAAAATGTATTTTTGTGATACCAATTTCATATTTAAAGTTTCATAAAATTGTTTTGGTGATTAATACACGATGAAATAATCAAAAAAATAGGTTTAGAACATCCGACGGTGTGTCATACTCGTGAATTTTCTAAAATTTTGAACAAACTTATTGGACATTGAACAACCTACCTAGTTTTTGAAAATTCATTTTATGAATCCAAACTAGTACATCTGTCTTCATTCGTGTATTATCTTGAAAAAAAATTGAAATCAAATTGAAAATAAATTTTAGACGTTGAGCAGTGGGTTCAAAGCATGAATTTTGTACATGTTTCACAAAAACCGAGGCCATAAAACGTTGAACTACGATATATAGTTGTTAAAAATGTGTTTTATGATACCAATTTGATATTCAAAGTTTCATAAAACTTTTTGGTGATTAATACTCAATGAAGTCAAGCTAAAAATAGGTTTAGAACATCCGACGATGTGTCATACTCGTGAATTTTCTAAAATTTTGAACTAACTTGTTGGAAATTGAACAATTGATATGGTTGTTGAAAATGCACTTTTTCTATTCCAAACTAGTACATCTGTGTTCAAATATGTATTTTCTTGTACAAAAAGTTTGGAAATGGAAATGAAAATTAGTTTTAGACGTTGAACAATAAGTTCAAAGCACGAATTTTGTACAATTTTCACAAAAATCGAGGCCATACACCGTTGAATGACCGATATAGTTGAAAAAAATGTGTTTTTGAGATGCCAATTTGATATTTAAAGTTTCATAAACTGTTTTGTTGATTAATACACGATGAAATCAAGCTAAAAATAGGTTCAGAACATCCAAGGTGGGTCATACTCTTCAATTTTGTGAAATTTCGAACAAAACTGTTCGACATCGAATAACTTATATGGTTGTTGAAAACGCATTTTTATGATTCCAAACAAGTACATCTATCTTCATGTTTGTATTATATTGTCGAAAATTTGGAAATCAAATTGAAAATAAAATTTAGACGTTGAACAATGGGTTCAAACCATGAATTTTGTACATTTTTCACAAAAACCTAGGTCATACAACGTTGAACGATCGATATAGTTGTTAAAAATATATTTTTGTGATACCAATTTCATATTTAAAGTTTCATAAAATTGTTTTGGTGATTAATACATGATTAAATAATCCAAAAATAGGTTTAGAACATCCGATGATTGTGTCATACTCGTGAATTTTCTAAAATTTCGAACAAACTTGTTGGACATTGAACAACCTACCGGTTTTTGAAAATGCATTTTATGAATCCAAACTAGTACATCTGTCTTCATTCGTGTATTATCTTGAAAAAAAATTTGGAAATCAAATTGAAAATAAATTTTAGACGTTGAACAGGTGGGTTCAAAGCATGAATTTTGTACATGTTTCACAAAAACCGAGGCCATACAACGTTGAACGTCCGATATAGTTGTTAAACATGTATTTTTGTGATACCAATTTGATATTCAAAGTTTCATAAAACTTTTTTGGTGATTAATACTCGATGAAGTCAATCTAAAAATAGGTTTAGAACATCCGACGATGTGTCATACTCGTGAATTTTGTAAAATTTTGAAATAACTTGTTACAAATTGAACAACTGATATAGTTGTTGAAAATGCACTTTTCCATTCCAAACTAGTACATCTGTGTTCATATATGTATTTTCTTGTACAAAAAGTTTGGAAATCGAAATGAAAATTAGTTTTAGACGTTGAACAGTGGGTTCAAAGCATGAATTTTGTACAATTTTCACAAAAACCGAGGCCATACAACGTTGAACTGCCGATATAGTTGAAAAAAATGTGTTTTTGAGATGCCACTTTGATATTTAAAGTTTCTTAAAACTGTTTTGGTTATTAATACACGATGAAATCAAGCTATAAATAGGTTCAGAACATCCAAGGTGGGTCATACTCTTCAATTTTGTAAAATTTCGAACAAAATTGTTCGACATTGAACAACTTATATGGTTGTTGAAAATGCATTTTATGATTCCAAACTAGTACATACGTGTTCATGTTTGTATTATCTTGTCGAAAATTTGGAAATCAAATTGAAAATAAATTTTAGACGTTGAACGGTGGGTTCAAAGCATGAATTTTGTACATTTTCACAAAACCGAGGTCATACAACGTTAAAGCGACCGACATATTTGTTAAAAATGTATTTTTATGATACCAATTTGATATTCAAAGTTTCATAAAACTTTTTAGTGATTAATACTCCATGAAGTCAAGCTAAAAATAGGTTTAGAACATCCGACGATATGTCATACTCGTGAATTTTGTAAAATTTTGAACTAACTTGTTAGAAATTCAACAACTGATATAGTTGTTGAAAATGCACTTTTCCCATTCGAAACTAGTACATCTGTGTTCATATATGTATTTTCTTGTACAAAAAGTTTGGAAATCGAAATGAAAATTAGTTTTAGACGTTGAACAGTGGGTTCAAAGCATAAATTTTGTGCAATTTTCACAAAAACCGAGGCCATACAACGTTGAACAACCGATATAGTTGAAAAAAATGTGTTTTTGAGATGCCAATTTGATATTTAAAGTTTCTTAAAACTGTTTTGTTGATTAAAACACGATGAAATCAAGCTAAAAATAGGTTCGAGAACATCCAAGGTGGGTCATACTCTTCAATTTTGTAAAATTCGAACAAAAGCATTCGACATTGAACAATTTATATGGTTGTTGAAAATGCATTTTTATGATTCCAAACTAGTACATTTGTCTTCATGTTTGTATTATCTTGTCGAAAATTTGGAAATCAAATTGAAAATAAATTTTAGACGTTGAACAGTGGGTTCAAAGCATGAATTTTGTACATTTTTCACAAAAACCGAGGTCATACAACGTTGAACGACCGATATAGTTGTTAAAAATGTATTTTTCTGATACCAATTTGATATTCAAAGTTTCATAAAACTTTTTTGGTGATTAATACTCGATGAAGTCAATCTAAAAATAGGTTTAGAACATCCGACGATGTGTCATACTCGTGAATTTTGTAAAATTTTGAACTAACTTGTTAGAAATTGAACAACTGATTTAGTTGTTGAAAATGCACTTTTCCCATTCCAAACTAGTACATCTGTGTTCATATATGTATTTTCTTGTACAAAAGTTTGGAAATCGAAATGAAAATTAGTTTTAGACGCGTTTAACAATGGGTTCAAAGCATGAATTTTGTATAATTTTCACAAAACCAAGGCCATACAACGTTGAACGACCGATATAGTTGAAAAAATGTGTTTTGAGATGCTAATTTGATATTTATAGTTTTTTAAAACTGTTTTGTTGATTAATACATGATGAAATCAAGCTAAAAATAGGTTCAGAACTTCCAAGGTGGGTCATACTCGTCAATTTTGTAAAATTTCGAACAAAACTGTTCGACATTGAACAACTTATATGGTTGTGGAAAATACATTTTTATGATTCCAAACTAGTAAATCTGTCTACATGTTTGCATTATCTTGTCGAAAATTTGGAAATCAAATTGAAAATGAATTTTAGACGTTGAGCAGTGGGTTCAAAGCATGAATTTTATACATTTTTCACAAAAACCGAGGTCATCTGAAGACATTCTTAAAAAGCTGTTTTGTTGATTAATACATGATGAAATCAAGCTAAAAATAGGTTCGAGAACATCCAAGGGTGGGTCATACTCATCAATTTTGAAAATTTTTGAACCAAACTATTCGACATTGAACAACTTATATGATTGTTGAAAATACATTTTTATGATTCCAAACTAGTACATCTGTCTTCATGTTTGTATTATCTTGTCGAAAATTTGGAAATCAAATTGAAAATAAATTTTAGACGTTGAACAGTGGGTTCAAAGAATGAATTTTGTACATTTTTCACAAAAACCGAGGTCATACAACGTTAAACGATCGATATAGTTGTAAAAATGTATTTTTATGATACCAATTTGATATTCAAAGTTTTATAAAACTTTTTGGTGATTAATACTCAATGAAGTCCATCTAAAAATAGGTTTAGAACATCCGACGATGTGTCATACTCGTGAATTTTGTAAAATTTCGAACTAACTTGTTAGAAATTCAACAACCGATATAGTTGTTGAAAATGCACTTTCCTATTCCAAACTAGTACATCCGTGTTCATATATGTATTTTCTTGTACAAAAGTTTGGAAATGGAAATGAAAATTAGTTTTAGACGTTGAATAGTAGGTTCAAAGCATGAATTTTGTACAATTTTCACAAAAACCGAGGCCATACAACGTTGAAGCGACCGATATAGTTGAAAAAATGTGTTTTTGAGATGCCAATTTGATATTTAAAGTTTCATAAAACTGGTTTGTTGATTACTACATGATGAAATCAAGCTAAAAAATAGGTTCGAGAACATCCAAGGTGGGTCGACTCTTCAATTTTGTAAAATTTGAACAAAAGCATTCGACATTGAAAAACTTATATGGTTGTTGAAAATGCATTTTTATGATTCCTAACTAGTACATCTGTCTTCATGTTTGTATTATCTTGTCGAAAATTTGGAAATCAAATTGAAAATAAATTTTAGACGTTGAACAGTGGGTTCAAAACATGAATTTTGTACATTATTCACAAAAACCGAGGTCATACAACGTTGAATGACCGATATAGTTGTTAAAAATGTATTTTTGTGATACTAATTTCATATTTAAAGTTTCATAAAATTGTTTTAGTGATTAATACACGATGAAATAATCCAAAAATAGGTTTAGAACATCCGACGGTTGTTTCATTGCTCGTGAATTTTCTAAAATTTCGAACAAACTTGTTGGACATTGAACAAACTACCGGTTTTTGAAAATGCATTTTATGAATCCAAACTAGTACATCATCTTCATTCATGTATTATCTTGAAAAAAATTTGGAAATCAAATTGAAAATAAATTTTAGACGTTGAACAATGGGTTCAAAGCATGAATTTTGTACATGTTTCACAAAAACCGAGGCCATACAACGTTGAGCGACCGATATAGTTGTTAAAAATGTATTTTTATGATACCAATTTGATATTCAAAGTTTCATAAAACTTTTATGGTGATTAATACTCGATGAAGGCAACCAAAAATTGGTTTAGAACATCCGACGATGTGTCATACTCGTGAATTTTGTAAAATTTCGAATCAACTTGTTAGAAATTGAACAATTGATATAGTTGTTGAAAATGCACTTTTCCCATTCCAAACTAGTACATCCGTGTTCATATATGTATTTTCTTGTACAAAAGTTTGGAAATCGAAATGAAAATTAGTTTTAGACGTTGAACAGTGGGTTCAAAGCATGAATTTTGTACAATTTTCACAAAAATCGAGGCCATACAACATTGAACTGCCGATATAGTTGAAAAAATGTGTTTTTGAGATGCCACTTTGATATTTAAAGTTTCTTAAAACTGTTTTGGTTATTAATACGATGAAATCAAGCTATAAATAGGTTCGAGAACATCCAAGGTGGGTCATACTCTTCAATTTTGTAAAATTTCGAACAAAATTGTTCGACATTGAACAACTTATATGGTTGTTGAAAATGCATTTTTATGATTCCAAACTAGTACATCTGTGTTCATGTTTGTATTATCTTGTCGAAAATTTGGAAATCAAATTGAAAATAAATTTTGGACGTTGAACAGTGGGTTCAAAGAATGAATTTTGTACATTTTTCACAAAAACCGAGGTCATACAACGTTGAACGACCAATATAGTTGTTAAAAATGTATTTTTGTGATACCAATTTCATATTTAAAGTTTCATAAAATTGTTTTGGTGATTAATACACGATGAAATAATCAAAAAATAGGTTTAGAACATCCGACGGTGTGTCATACTCGTGAATTTTCTAAAATTTTGAACAAACTTATTGGACATTGAACAACCTACCTAGTTTTTGAAAATTCATTTTTATGAATCCAAACTAGTACATCTGTCTTCATTCGTGTATTATCTTGAAAAAAGAATTCGAAATCAAATTGAAAATAAATTTTAGACGTTGAACAGTGGGTTCAAAGCATGAATTTTGTACATGTTTCAAAAAAACCGAGGCCATAAAACGTTGAACGACAGATATATTTGTTAAAAATGTGTTTTTATGATACCAATTTGATATTCAAAGTTTCATAAAACTTTTTTGGTGATTAATACTCAATGAAGTCAAGCTAAAAATAGGTTTAGAACATCCGACGATGTGTCATACTCGTGAATTTTCTAAAATTTTGAACTAACTTGTTGGAAATTGAACAATTGATATGGTTGTTGAAAATGCACTTTTTCTATTCCAAACTAGTACATCTGTGTTCAAATATGTATTTTCTTGTACAAAAAGTTTGGAAATGGAAATTAAAATTAGTTTTAGACGTTGATCAGTAAGTTCAAAGCATGAATTTTGTACAATTTTCACAAAAATCGAGGCCATACACCGTTGAATGACCGATATAGTTGAAAAAAATGTGTTTTTGAGATGCCAATTTGATATTTAAAGTTTCATAAACTATTTTGTTGATTAATACACGATGAAATCATGCTAAAAATAGGTTCAGAACATCCAAGGTGGGTCATACTCTTCAATTTTGTGAAATTTCGAACAAAACTGTTCGACATCGAATAAATTATATGGTTGTTGAAAACGTATTTTTATGATTCCAAACAAGTGCATCTATCTTCATGTTTGTATTATCTCGTCGAAAATTTGGAAATCAAATTGAAAATAAAATTTAGACGTTGAACAATGGGTTCAAACCATGAATTTTGTACATTTTTCACAAAAACCGAGGTCATACAACGTTGAACGACCGATATAGTTGTTAAAAATATATTTTTGTGATACCAATTTCGTATTTAAAGTTTCATAAAATTGTTTTGGTGATTAATACACGATGAAATAATCCAAAAATAGGTTTAGAACATCCGACGGTGTGTCATACTCGTGAATTCTCTAAAATTTCGAACAAACTTGTTGGACATTGAACAACCTACCTAGTTTTTGAAAATGCAATTTTATGAATCCAAACTAGTACATCTCTCTTCATTCGTGTATTATCTTGAAAAAAAAATTTGGAAATCAAATTGAAAATAAATTTTAGACGTTGAACAGTGGGTTCAAAGCATGAATTTTGTACATGTTTCACAAAAACCGAGGCCATACAACGTTGAACGTCCGATATAGTTGTTAAAAATGTATTTTTATGATACCAATTTGATATTCAAAGTTTCATAAAACTTTTTTGGTGATTAATACTCGATGAAGTCAATCTAAAAATAGGTTTAGAACATCAGACGATGTGTCATACTCGTGAATTTTGTAAAATTTTGAAATAACTTGTTACAAATTGAACAACCGATATAGTTGTTGAAAATGCACTTTTCCCATTCTAAACTAGTACATCTGTGTTTATATATGTATTTTCTTGTAGAAAAAGTTTGGAAATCGAAATGAAAATTAGTTTTAGACGTTGAACAGTGGGTTCAAAGCATGAATTTTGTGCAATTTTCACAAAAATCGAGGCCATACAACGTTGAACAACCGATATAGTTGAAAAAAATATGTTTTTGAGATGCCAATTTGATATTTAAAGTTTCTTAAAAATGTTTTGTTGATTAATACATGATGAAATCAAGCTAAAAATAGGTTCAGAACATCCAAGGTGGGTCATACTCGTCAATTTTGTAAAATTTCGGACAAAACTGTTCGACATTGAACAACTTATATGGTTGTTGAAAATACATTTTTATGATTCCAAACTAGTACATCTGTCTTCATGTTTGTATTATCTTGTCGAAAATTTGGAAATCAAATTGAAAATAAATTTTAGACGTTGAACATTGGGTTCAAAGCATGAATTTTGCACATATTTTCTCAAAAACCGAGGCAATTCGATTTTGAACGGTCGATATAGTTGTTAATAAATATTTTTGTATTACCAATTTTATTTTTAAAGTTCCACAAAACAATTTTGATGATCAATATATGATGAAATAAAGATACAAATAGAATTACAACCTTCAACGGTGAATCATACTTGTGAATTTTATAAAATTTCGAACAAAATTGTTTGACATTGAACAACCTCGAATGGTTGTTGAAAAGCGTATTTTGTGATTCCAAACTAGTATATCTATCTTCATATATGTATTACCTTGTAGATTGCGTGTTGAAATCGAATTGAAAATAGATTTCAGACGTTGAACATTGGGTTCAAAGCATGAATATAGCACAATTTTCTCAAAACCGAGGCAATTCGATGTTGAATCGTTGATATAGTTGTTAAAATGTATTTTGTGATACCAATTTTATTTTCAAAGTTCCACAAAACTATTTTTATTATCAATTCACGATGAAATCAAGATACAAATAGAATTACAACCTCCAACGTTAATCATACTCGTGAATTTTATAAAATTTCGAACAAAATTATTCGACATTGAACAACCTATATGGTAGTTGAAATTGTATTTTTGTGATTCCAAACTAGTATATCTTCTTCATATATGTATTACCTTGTGGATTGCGTGTTGAAATCGAATTGAAAATAGATTTTGGACGTTGAACATTGGGTTCAAAGCATGAATTTTGCACATATTTTCTCAAAAACCGAGGCAATTCGATTTTGAACGGTCGATATAGTTGTTAATAAATATTTTTGTATTACCAATTTTATTTTTAAAGTTCCACAAAACTATTTTTATGATCAATATATGATGAAATAAAGATACAAATAGAATTACAACCTTCAACGGTGAATCATACTTGTGAATTTTATAAAATTTCGAACAAAATTGTTCGACATTGAACAACTTGTATGGTTGTGGAAAACGTATTTTTGTGATTCCAAACTAGTATATCTATCTTCATATCTGTATTACCTTGTAGATTGCGTGTTGAAATCGAATTGAAAATAGATTTCGGACGTTGAACATTGGGTTCAAAGCATGAATATAGCACAATTTTCTCAAAAACCGAGGCAATTCGATGTTGAACTGTTGATATAGTTGTTAAAATGTATTTTGTGATACCAATTTTATTTTTAAAGTTCCACAAAACTATTTTTATTATCAATTCACGATGAAATCAAGATACAAATAGAATTACAACCTCCAACGTTAATCATACTCGTGAATTTTATAAAATTTCGAACAAAATTATTCGACATTGAACAACCTATATGGTAGTTGAAAATGTATTTTTGTGATTCCAAACTAGTATATCTTCTTCATATATGTATTACCTTGTGGATTGCGTGTTGAAATCGAATTGAAAATAGATTTCGGACGTTGAACATTGGGTTCAAAGCATGAATTTTGCACATATTTTCTCAAAAACCGAGGCAATTCGATTTTGAACGGTCGATATAGTTGTTAATAAATATTTTTGTATTACCAATTTTATTTTTAAAGTTCCACAAAACTATTTTGATGATCAATATACGATGAAATAAAGATACAAATAGAATTGCAACATCCAACGGTGAATCATACTTGTGAATTTTATAAAATTTCGAACAAAATTGTTCGACATTGAACAACCTGTATGGTTGTTGAAAATGTATTTTTGTGATTCCAAACTAGTATATCTATCTTCATATATGTATTACCTTGTAGATTGCGTGTTGAAATCGAATTGAAAATAGATTTCGGACGTTGAACATTGGGTTCAAAGCATGAATATAGCACAATTTTCTCAAAAACCGAGGCAATTCGATGTTGAACTGTTGATATAGTTGTTAAAATATATTTTGTGATGCCAATTTGATATTTAAAGTTTTCTAAAACTATTTTTTATTATGAATTCACGGTGAAATCAAGACAAAAATAGCATTACAACTTCCAACGGTGGATCATATTCGTGAATTTTATAAAATTTCGAACAAAATTGTTCACAATTGAACAACCTATATGGTTGTTGAAAACGTATTTTTGTGATTCCAAACTAGTATATCTATCTTCATATATGTATTACCTTGTAGATTGCGTGTTGAAATCGAATTGAAAATAGATTTCGGACGTTGAACATTGGGTTCAAAGCATGAATATAGCACAATTTTCTCAAAAACCGAGGCAATTCAATGTTGAACTGTTGATATAGTTGTTAAAATATATTTTGTGATACCAATTTGATATTTAAAGTTTTCTAAAACTATTTTTATTATCAATTCACGATGAAATCAAGACACAAATAGAATTACAACCTCCAACGTGAATCATACTCGTGAATTTTATAAAATTTCGAACAAAATTATTCGACATTGAACAACCTATATGGTAGTTGAAAACGTATTTTTGTGATTCCAAACTAGTATATCTTCTTCATATATGTATTACCTTGTGGATTGCGTGTTGAAATCGAATTGAAAATAGATTTCGGACGTTGAACATTGGGTTCAAAGCATGAATTTTGCACATATTTTCTCAAAAACCGAGGCAATTCGATTTTGAACGGTCGATATAGTTGTTAACAAATATTTTTGTATTACCAATTTTATTTTTAAAGTTCCACAAAACTATTTTGATGATCAATATATGATGAAATAAAGATACAAATAGAATTGCAACATCCAACGGTGAATCATACTCGTGAATTTTATAAAATTTCGAACAAAATTGTTCGACATTGAACAACCCGTATGGTTGTTGAAAACGTATTTTTGTGATTTCAAACTAGTATATCTATCTTCATATATGTATTACCTTGTAGATTGCGTGTTGAAATCGAATTGAAAATAGATTTCGGACGTTGAACATTGGGTTCAAAGCATGAATATAGCACAATTTTCTCAAAACCGAGGCAATTCGATGTTGAACTGCTGATATAGTTGTTAAAATATATTTTGTGATACCAAATTGAAATTTAAAGTTTTCTAAAACTATTTTTATTATCAATTCATGATGAAATCAAGACAAAAATAGCATTACAACTTCCAACGGTGGATCATATTCGTGAATTTTATAAAATTTCGAACAAAATTATTCGACATTGAACAACCTATATGGTAGTTGAAAACGTATTTTTGTGATTCCAAACTAGTATATCTTCTTCATATATGTATTACCTTGTAGATTGCGTATTGAAATCGAATTGAAAATAGATTTCGGACGTTGAACATTGAGTTCAAAGCATGAATTTTGCACATATTTTCTCAAGAACCGAGGCAATTCGATGTTGAACGGTAGATATAGTTGTTAAAATGTATTTTTTTGTTACCAATTTTATTTTTAAAGGTCCACAAAACTATTTTAATGATTAATATATGATGAAATAAAGATACAAATAGAATTGCAACATCCAACGGTGAATCATACTCGTGAATTTTATAAAATTTCGAACAAAATTGTTCGACATTGAACAACCTATATGGTTGTTGAAAACGTATTTTTGTGATTCCAAACTAGTATATCTATCTTCATATATTTATTACCTTGTAGATTGCGTGTTGAAATCGAATTGAAAATAGATTTCGGACGTTGAACATTGGGTTCAAAGCATGAATATAGCACAATTTTCTCAAAAACCGAGGCAATTCGATGTTGAACTGTTGATATAGTTGTTAAACTATATTTTGTGATACCAAATTGATATTTAAAGTTTTCTAAAACTATTTTTATTATCAATTCACGATGAAATCAAGACAAAAATAGCATTACAACTTCCAACGGTGAATCATATTCGTGAATTTTATAAAATTTCGAACAAAATTATTCGACATTGAACAAC